>CAJNDV010035060.1:0-18672 GCA_905221635.1 Symbiodinium sp. CCMP2456 | reverse complement strand
GGGCCAGATGCAACGAAACAGACTTCTGAGTCACTCACTCTCTCATTCATTCAGTAAGTAACTAGCCAGCTAGCTAATTAACTAGCTAATTATCGAACTAGCTATCCATCTATCTCCCGTCTACATGTCTGCCTATCTGTCGATCGATCTATTTAGCTGTCAAAGTGATACCTAGCTGTATCAAGCCGACTATCTGTTGATCTAACTATGCATCTGTCTTTTTTAATATATCTACCCCAACCAACCTACCCCTATGTATCTCTCTACTTATCTAAATAATTGTATGTTCTATCTATCTATCTACCTATCTATCTGGCGACCTATCTACTTATCTACATACATACCAACATGCACACCTTATTAACGACATACAAGCATACGTGCCCGCGCACGTATGTACACATGTACTTACATATAGCCATGAACATGTATACATGTACATCTTGTTATACATAAGCCTTGACTGCTGTATCTGTTTTTATTTTATACATATACCTCCACCTATAGATATAGTAGATATACATCTGACATAGTTCACAGGTATGCATATACACATCACACTTACAAGTATAACTGCATGTGCACATATAGATATACAGTTGCGTGTGTGCGGACATGAACCTTTTACCTCTGCTCTGCATCTAGCCTTCACAAGGCCAGCGAAAGCCGTGACGATTGGCACTTGCGCATGGCTGCTGAGCCTCGTGTGCGGGACGACTGGGACCAGGCCAAGCTCGTTAGACGGGTTCTTAGATTCTTACCATATTGGTAGTTCTCTAAATTAGGGTCCCCTTTTAGGTCCCCAATATAGTACGGCACCCTTCTGAAGGACCCTAAAACGACCCTAATTTAGAGAACTGCCCATATTAAATAAGGTCGGCAAGTCAGATGTCTTGACTCTTTCTGGGTTCTCAGAATGTGCCTCCTAACTTCAAGACTTCTAGACCAGAAGATCCCTGAACCACCTGGACTAAACGCCAGGTTGTCAGAGTCGACATTGAACCCAAACCGTTTCCTCAACTCACCTGACCCTGGAGCCAACGTCCTGGATGTGTCTGGCGAAGAGCTGCACGCTCTCTTCGCGACGAAAGCAACGTAACCATGTACATGCGAAGCTGAACTCAGGTCTCGCGCTGGAGTCTTACACCACCAGCTAAAGAATGTGCACATGTATGTAGTTGGTGAGCTGCTTCCTATCTAGATTAGAGATAGGAAGCAGGAAGGATGGATGGAAGGAAGGAAGGAAGACAGACAGTGTGCAGCCGTTCTTACTTTTCAGAGTGCTCAGATGCTCTAAAAGCCAGCGAGACGAACTCCTAAGCCTCAAGAGCCCGAAGAACCGAGAGCCCGAGACGGTCTTTGTAAAGAGCCAGGCGTTCGGAGGAGAATTGGACTCCTGGTGGCAGAAGCTTGTTAGGGATTTTAGGGTTTGTGGAAAAGGGCTTGGAAACGGGGTTGAGGGATTCTGGATCCGTGGCAACACCAGGCAGAGCTTCCCAAAAATGCTAATGATGGTGAAACTCGAAGGGTCATGAGCCAGCAAGCCCAGTTTCACAAAGGGTTTAGTTACTCTGGCTTAGGGCTTACCTATAGTCTCCATTGTAGTTCCTTTTGTTGGTGTAACCAAGTCTATATTAAGGATTTCATAAGGTATCCCCAAAAAGGAACTACAATAGAGACTACAGGTAGGATTGAGGGAGGTTAGGTTTAGGGATCTAGCAAGTGAGGTTTAGCATCAGCTCTGCACTGCAGACTCGGTACTATAGGGGGCCTGGATATACTTAGTAAGCTACTACGCCCTCTTCCAGATTCTTGCGGCCCTTATATTTGCAAAGAATTCTGTTCTCCCGGTATGTTCCGCAGGCGGGTGTACGTCACGCTGGCTCTTTACTGCAGCCTCGGGGCTGTTTCGATGATTACTGTAAAGCATATGCGCATGAATATTTCGAATGGTAAGTATGTTAGCGAATCCTAAGGCTTAGTGTTTGTAGCCTCGTACATCATAGTCTAGTGTGCTTGCGTTGTGTAGCGTGCATGCGACAGAAAATCTCCTTGCCGACGAGATCGCAGCTTTGCAGGGTTCTCTTCGGGCATGCACGTGTCCAGGCGTTCCTGAAGCCGTGTCCTTCGTACTGAGGGAGATCTTGAGGGTTTTCAGCTGCACCGCCTTCTGTAATTTATAGAGATGCGACAAGGAGCATAGTCTAAAGCTCGTGCTGGATGATGAACATGCTCCACCAGAAGAATGAAGAGTACCACAGCTCGTCCTGAAAGGTTAAGGGCAATTCCTACTATATTTAGCATGTCTACTTTTTGACATCCTGTGGGCGCCTTCCTTAGTTAGCAAAGGCCACCGCGGCATACGACGAAGCATTGCAAGAGCGTGTTTATCTCGGCCTCTTGGCTCAAACTACATCTTCAATAAGACTGAAGGCATTAAGGGCTTTTGAGGGATCCCCCAATTGGCACACTAAGTGCAACAGAAGCCATGCTGTGGATTGATCGCTCTGTCGTGCTACGGTCTTAAGGATATGTAGCCCGCTAAACCTGGAAACCCGAAACCCTGCCGGGAGTCCTAGTTGCGAGAGCGCAAACCCTCCAGCCCGCTACACCTCCGACCACCCGCGCAGTCACCTTCCTAACACGACTTAGAGCCACTTGACGTCTCGACGTCAAGTGGCTCCTCAGCAGCGTACAGTAGTTGATAAACAGATCCCAGACACCTCTTTGAATAACCTGCACAAGACTTTTTGTTTGCTGCATTGTGTACCTTCTCTCTTCTATTCACAGGAACCGGTGCTATAAAGCTTCTATATACCTGGTTTCCAGAAGGGCTTCCAGAACCGGTTCGAGATCCGAAACTTCTATGTGTGTTTTGAGGATGTTCTGACATAGGTTTGGTGCCGGTCCAAGCTTGGGGAGTTGACGGGTTCAGGATTTCACTGTTCAGGGCTTTTGGGTTGAGGTTGAGGCTTAGCCATACCATGGAACCCTCTTCGAAGCGATTATAGAAGCATGCAGAACCCCACATAGAACTCTGAGCCATAGAGGAACCTTTTACGAAGCCCGTGTACAACACCTAGCGACCCTCAACTCCCACAAGCCCGCGCACCCAGTAGGGCCGTATGAAGGCCCATGAGAGCCGTGCGTGCGAGACATGTACAAGGATCTACGAGACCCCAGAACGCCCGATGAACCCTGTTCAACCCCCGTGCAACCCCCATAAACCCCAAAACTACCGGTCTAGGGTTTACCATAAATCCCAAACCCCAAAACTCCCGGTTTGGAGTTTTGGGTTAACCCTAAACCCTAAAACCCTAAACCCTAACCCCTATAAACCCTAAACCCGAAACCCTAACACTAACCCTAAACCCTGAGCCCCATAACTCCCCGACCCTGCAGACTCGAGGCCTGGAACAAGCCCCAATCTTCGGGTCCGACGACGAACTGGCCGAGGATCTCTGGAAGTTGTGATACGGCTGATGGACAAAATCCTGCATGACCTTACATACCTAGACAATGGGATTTATGGTACTATACTATATTTGGGTCATGCAGAATTTTGTCCATCAACAGTAGTGCTTTCTGAGGTTTTGGAGATGGGATATTAGGAGTAGTTCTTTGTAGGTTGTTCAGTTCTGTTTTCTTCCGGAGTTATGTTTCTGTGTCTAAGGGGTTGTTGGAGTTAGTGTGCCCTTTCCGACCGCCGCTCTAGAATTGCAGTATGATACTTGCTAGAGCTACTTGCTGGCATGGTTTCAGGGTGGCCTGCCGGCGATTGCAACAAGTCGAACTCGGGTCCGCAAGGTTTAAGGCCCCAGCTGTTCGGCTCATGGCCTAGGCTTTTAGCTTGGGGTTAATCTTAGGAAGGTGTATCACGCTCAGATTAGGGTGAGTTGATGCCCAGCTTGGGCACTGCATTGGGGAGTTTCGGCGAGAAGCTTTACCCTGCGGTTCTTGCAAGACACACACTTTCTCTTTCATATATATATATATATACTTATACATACGTACATACATACATATGCATATGCATATTGCTATATGTGCGTACATCTATGTATGCATGTATGTATGTGTAAGTAAGTAAGTAAGCAAGCAAGCATGTATGTATGTATGTAGGTATGTACGTATGTATGGGTAGGTAGGTAGGTAGGTAGGTAGGTAGGTAGGTAGGTAGGTAGGAAGGTAGGTAGGTAGGTAGGTCGGTAGGTAGGTAGGTAGGTAGGTAGGTAGGTAGGTAGGTAGGTAGGTATGTATTAGTGAGTTTTAATGTAACTTAAGTCATGTAATGTATGGTATGGTATGTATCTATGGTATGCATTTGTATGTAGGCATGCATGTATGTCGTCATATAAGTAGCAGACTCGACCCTGGAACAGAAACAACCCCGGCACATGCGATCTATGTTTCGACAACTTTGCAGATGACGTGTTTCCGCATGACCTTGTGATCCCCTACCCTCGGTGCTGCAACAATGCGACAATCCAAAGCAACATCCTCGAAGAGCCTTGCACCCTAAGACAGCCTCCCCAAAGCACTTCCTTGAAGAGGCCGAGAATGAACATTCGGCCTTGAAACGGCGAGACGGTGGAGCCAGGCAGCCGTGCTAAGTCTTCGAGAGTTAAGTCTTCAGGCGTCACCTTCGGAGCCCACACAAGAAAAGGCTCCAGAGCGTGGGGTGGATTCTAAGCAGTTTGACTTCTCATAAGGCCCACCAAGAAGCAAAACCTTTCGAATCTCGGTGCATTGGATCAACAAGGTGGGCATCGGGAGAGGCGTATCGCTGAGCTCGGTCTTCATGCTACATCCCATGCAGACAACTGGCGTTTTTTTTGCTGAGTTCGACATGATGGACTGCTGCAATCAGCATTCAAGGAAGGGTATCCTGAAATCTGTTGCAGAAGGCAACCCAGGGCTAGATAGGTCGAGAAAAAAGCTGCTCCTGCCCCTTACGCATATAATAGAAGCCTGAACAACTAATAATTCAATTCATTTTTGGTTTTTTTGTGAGGGGGGGCGGGGGTCCTTATTCTTATTATAGCACAGAACAAGCCAAACCCCTATTCTAATCACAAAAAGGCCCCTACATGGGGCGAGGGCTTCAGATGTCCCCCCTATACCCTACACCCTATACCCCAAACCCTATAGGAATGTCCGAGAGTGAGTGCTGAAACCCTATACCCTATACCCCAAACCCTAAACCCTAACCCACCTGCTTTGCCCAGTGCCTCCGGGTCCGGAGCCGCCAGCAGCAAGGCCCAATGTGCTTCTGGGGTCTTCATCTAGGCTTTCCGGACAGTCCGAGCTTGGGCGAACGCTGTATACATATACATACGTATATATATATATATATATATACACATATATATACTCATTGTTAACATTAAATCTCTCTCTCTCTCTCTTCTTTCTTCTTGATTCTCTAACTTCATCCGCCTCTCTTTGTCTCTCCTGCAAGCTTGCCCATCGTTGGTATATATCAGATATCAGTAGCATAAGCTTGTATCAAATGCTTTCTAAGCTGTCAGTTTGCATCGAAACAAACACAAACAAACGTATGACTATTCAAACTGCCTAGATATTAGTATATACCTGCTGGTTGGCCTTTGTGTGTTTTTCGACAGCAAGGGAGCTCCGCACTTGCACGGCACATCGCCAAGATGCGGGCGGGCGAGAGAGGTGAGCTGCTGTTAAAAAAGTATAAGGTTTAGAATTATGGGTTTCTGTGGAAGAGCCTTCTGACGCACTCGCTGGAGATGACGCAGGTGTATGCTCAACTCGACGCAGTGACACTGCTTGTATGCTCAGCCCCTCGCTCTCTTGCGAACATGGCAAGACAATTCGGTCATGAAGGCTTGAGAATTGCTCGCTGGCCCTGAACCATCCTGCCGTGCGAGTGCCGAAATCCCAAAATCCTTAAAACCTAGAACCCGAAAACCCCCCGCAGTCCAAGCCCTAAGCCTAAACCCTTGACCACCGGCTCAGGGTCTGTGCTAGCTGGCCTCTTGGCTACCACCCCGATGACCCCTAAACCCTTAGTCGGACTCGTTGCCTGGAATCCATGCCTGCCCCGTGCGAGTGTGCGAGTCGCAACCCCAAAAACCCCTATTGTAAACCCAAAGCCCCTGAACATTATCATCCCTTACAGCCTTACAACCGCCCAAAATCAAGACTCCGAAACCTATAAGCCGGAACAGACCTCAACCCCCCGAAAGACTACAAACCCTAAACCTCCCAAATTTAGAACGCGCCCTACACAATGGTTCTTTCATTGCCAGGTCTCGTTGGGCCCAAGAGCTGCGGCAAAAGCAAGGAGCTGTCACTTTGGGCGGACAAGTCCCGGGATTCAGGCTTGCGGTTTGAAGGTTTCGGGTTTCGGGAGGCTTCTGGGTACAGAGGTTCAGGCTCGTAAAGGTTTCGGGTTCTAAGCCTTTAAGGGCTACGTCTACGTGAAGACGTCAATAATACGGCAATCATTCTTAACTGACCTACACCGGCAGGTTCTTCAGGGTCCGGGTAAGTTTTCGGGCTTCGATTCAGAGGTAAAGGTTTGTAAAGGTTGAGGTGGGTAGTTGTCGAAATTATGGTCCCTCTTGGGGTACCCTACATGATAGGTGCCGTATTATCATCAGGACCCAAAAAGTGACCATAATCTTCACAAACACCCAGGTAGGGTTTATCCATAGGCCCATAGTAGTTCCTTTTTGGGGTTACCTTATAGGATTCTATATATGAACCCCAAAAAGGAACTACTTTAGGGCCTATATGGGTATAGGGTACCCTAAACCCTAAACCCTAAACCCTAAACCCTAAACCCTAATCCTTACCTGGAGGAGCCTACGCCTCGATTCCATGCCAAAGGCAGCATCGTGGCTTGGCCGCGGACAATTCTGGGATGGCAAGGCTGCGGTTCGAGGTTTCCGGTTCAATGCAAGGGGGGATACGAAGTGTTTCGGTTCAGGGTCTATTCAGGGTTTATGGGGTGTCGGAGTCTCGAGTATATACCTGCCGCAGGTGATTCCAGCAGCTTAACAAAGACTGCAGGGCACAGGTTGACAAGAGTCGAGTGTTCATTTCGGGCTTTATTTTCAGGTTCTAGTAATTTTCTATATCCGCAACCCTGAGAAAGATGGACTCCCAGATGTTGGCCCCTCTATGGGTGGCGGGATAGAGATGCAGCGAGAGAGAGCGCCGTATGCTTTCGGACCGCAGGTTTCGATTTTGAGGAAGTCCGTTTTTTTGTTCATCGTGTGGGCCTCTACATGTCGAACCGACCGGGCCAGTGATGAAAACCCTCCCAGTCCCAGCAGCCAGCTTTCAATCCTCACACCGACCGAAGCTGTGGATATCAAGCCGGGAGCACTATTTCATCTTGAACCAAAAGCCCCCTCGGCGGCATAATCTGAACAGGAAGCCCCATAATGCCCTGGACCACCGTCCGCCGCCAACTCCTGAACCCAGATAACCCTTCTGCAATCCGACAAGGGGGTTCTTGCAAAACCTATCAACGCCTCGGTCCCTGAGCGCCTAAGCCTTATTAAGCACCCCTTACCGAAATCCTATGCTGTAGCCTGAGGTCATAAACCCGAAGCCCATGGGCCTAAACCTTGTGCTGCTGTCCTTGTCCGACCCCATACTCTCCACTCCCAAAGCCTACCGAATCCCAAACTGTCCTGGCATGAGTGCGTTTCGAACAGGGCGACCCCAAACCCTAAACACGAACCCCAAACCCCTGAACCCTAAACCCCTAAACCCTAAGCCCCTCAACCCTAAACCCCGAAGCTCTAAACCCGAAGCCCCTAAACCACAAAATGGTTCAAGACCCTATAGACTTTGAAGAGAGAAGCAGTTCCTTCAAAGGAAGCGGGCCGAAGCCTGGAAGGACTTCCAAGTGCCGATAAGGTGCCTGCACCGTCCTTGCCACGGTGTAGGGTTGAGGATTTAGGGTTTTAGGGTTTAGGATTTAGGGTTTAGGATTTCGGGTTTAGCATTTCGGGTTTTGGGTTTGGGGTTTAGGGTTTAGGGTTTACGAGAGAGGCTTTATATCACTACGGAACCCACTAAAGACGGTTGAAGGTTTATGGGAAAGGAGATTTACCTGTGGGTCCATTTACCGGCGATTTGGGGAGTTATACTCTACAGCTCTGAGGGTTGTGGGGTGGGCCGCAATCTACAAATCCATGAATTTAGGGATAGTTTGTGGCTGCGGTAAGGTTGCCGGGTTCAATTCCAGGGTCGAACCGATGTTGGCGCTCCCGTCAGGAGGCCGGAGTAAGGACGTCTGCGACTGGCTTAGGATAGCAAGGGATATGGGGTAACATCGAAAGTATTAAGTGCGCGTTTGTGTTTGTGTGTGTGTGTATGCACGCGCAGACATATGGATCTTTGCGTGCCAGACAGAGAGTTTGAGGGCGAAAGTCATAGCCAGCTCCAGCGCCTCCTAATCGCCTGAAGTTGCACGCATGCCATCCCACCCTAAACCCTAAACCCTAAACCCTGTGTCTGCTACCTGCTTCGTCCGACAGCACGGGCAGCCGACTGCTTAAACTAACTTGCCTTTTGGATGGCAAACATACCCCCAAACCCAAAGTGGCACTGCATGACAGCCCCGTTTGGAAAATTATGGCTGTTGCCCAACCTGAGCGCCGGCGCACCCCCCAAATCCGAAGTCTTCCACCTAAACCTCATTTTGCCCCCAACAACACTGAACCCCAAGCTGTAAACATCACCAGCCGTCACTAGCCGGAGCTAGATCATTTCGAAACGTGCTCACCTGCACACAGTACTAAATCCTAACTCAACTTTAACGTACCCTAGAAGCTCTCACCCTCCGAGCCCCATAGGCCCTCAACCCGGGACAGTAGAGGCACACTTTTGTGCACTTTGACAACCCCGAGAAGTTGGCCTTGTTCGAACGGTTGGCTGGTAGAGCCAGCTACTCCACTGCAAGCCGTCTCCGGGTTTAGGGACTCAGGGTTCCTGCTTTCGGCTTTAGGCTTTAGGGACTTTAGGGTGTAGGGTTCAGGCTGTAGGGAGCCTACAAGTGGCTTACAGCAAAGTTTCATCGACTTGTAGGCTTTGCAGTGTCGAGGGTTCTTGATCGGATGACCTTCGAAGTGACCACAGCGTACATACAGACGCACACACGCACACGCACACGCACACACACACACACACACCACACACACACACACACACACATGCCGAGTATTCACCCAGTATATGCATACATGCATGCAGACATACATGCGTGCATGCATGGATGCATGCATGCTACATACAGGCGCCTATATGCCTGCATACGTACATGCCTGCATATCTGCATACATACGTACTTAGCATACATACGTACTTACATTCTTACATACACACACACACACACGCATACATCTAGACATGCAGACACACATATACCTACATACCTACATATGTTACATACATGCCTACACAAGTACATACATGCAGACATGTCTGCATAAATACGTGCATTGCAATCATACATACAGGCATACATTGCATACATTACGTGCATAATTACATGCTAGCATACATGTATACATACATTCATACATACAGACATATTTTTGCATACATACATACAGAGATGCATACATACGTACACAAAAACGACAATCAGCAGAAGCCCTGGCGAGGAAGACTACAATAGGGGTGGTCCTTACAAGAAGAGCACATTGAAAGAGACACCGAGTTTACGGATTCAAGAAGCTGTGTTATGACGCCGGGGCTTCGATGAGAGTGCAATGCTGGGGGCACTTCTGTTTATCGGACTCCCCAAAACCCTCAAAAAAGGACCAAGTTTCCCAGACTTTTAAAACAAAGCAACACCAAAACTCAACATAAACAGCTCAAAAGCAAAGAGAGAAACCTGAGAGGGAGCTTCAGCTCTGTGGAATAGAGGTTTCCCAGAACGCAATTTACTCTACCATCATAGGGGTATATAATAGAGAGGATGCTGTCCTTACTGAATCAACTTCAAGTTGCTTTGCACCCATGTACGGCCCCCTAACACCCGGATGCAACCCCAAAAAACACCCCACAGCCTCTATAGCTCCTCTAAACCCTAAACCCTAAACCCTAAATCCTCAACCCTGAACTCCTATACGTTCGAAGGTCCCGGGCAGGCGAGCCAAGGAGATGAGGGCAGCTGCGGTCAGCTGCGACTGGCTCCGGATTAGATTTTTTCGAGGTTTACGCAGTTTTTGTTTGCCTTATTCTAGTTATAGCATAATGGGCCCCAAAACCCTATTCTAATTATTAGCAAGGCCCCTGTATTATCTTAACCCCTAAGCAGCCTAAGCGGTTTAAGGTTCTAGGTTTAGGATGCAGGCTTGAGGGCTTGAAGAGTTTGGGATTCGGCCGCCTTTGGGCGTTTAGGGCGCGGATTGTACCAGGAGTGAGGCTTTGGTTGAGAGTCCAGGATAGGGCGTCGCCGGAGGACTGAGATTTGAGGGTGCAGCATATCGAGAGGAGTTCTGCCATCATGAAGAGCAGGTTGACGTCTTCGGGTCACATGATGATGATGATGATGATGATGGTGTTGATGATGGCGATGACGATGATGTTGGTGGTAAGGATGATGGTGGCGATGATGATGACGTTGATCTTGATGATGACGATGGTGATGATGATTATCCTAATCATGATGCCGATGGCGATGATTGTGGAGGCTATTTGGCGTTCTTGTTTGTCCACCATGTTGGATCTAGGACGGAGTCGGGGGTCCAGGTAGTTGCCGGCATACTTACTCCATGAAACCAGACTTGCCCAACAGCATCACTTCTCGAGGGAGCATGCCCAAGTGAGGGCGGCGACGTCGCAATGCTGCTCCACTTAGCACTCATGGTTGCATAAGATGAGGGGCACCCGCATTCGATGAAGCCAACAATGAGAACTCAATCGAACACAGCCAAGGTTATATCAGGTACACGACCAGAGATACAGCCGTGCACATAAATCAGTGATATACACTGTTGCCGCAAGCCCTAAACCCGAAGCCCTTCAACAACAAGACTAAGCCCTAAACCGAGGGCTCACAGCTCGTCGTCCCCGGCGCTCTTGGGGAGCCACGAGGACTCCACGCCTCTCCACAACCTGGAGCAAGATCAGCTTTTTGGCTACTTTGGGGGTACGATAAGGGCTTTCAAAAAGGGATCTATAGCGGTACTACAAGGGCTCCTTCAAGAATCCGACAAAGGGGTAATATCAGGGTATGATAACCTGGAGGGTTTGATAAGGGTACTGTCAGGGTTTAGAAGTTTGGGGTTTAGGCTATATATAAGGGTACTATAAAGGGATACTATGAGGGCTCCGAAAGGGGACCTATACGACCACCATAGGAGGCAAGATCAGCCGCTTCGGCTTGGTTTAGATGCATTGGGATGTGGCGGGGAATTGGGAACAGGAGACTTCTACACCCTAAACCCACCAAGCAAAGAAAGTCTAGCCCTCAATATGAGCCGCTAGGATTGCAGTGGTTTAAGTGTTTATGGATTCTTGAAGTATTTGTGCCTTGCTGGAAGGATCCTGTGACCTTGTTTAAGGGCCAGGGGACACCTAGAGGCCGTAGTGCGAGCATCCACGGAAAGGCGCGCACACAAAGAGGCGGTCATGGGCTCGAAGTGGGTTGGTTCTCTGGATTTCAGCGGTCTGGCTCCCGGCTTGATTCAGACCTTAACAAAAAGCTACATGGCAGTTTCCGAAAATTAGGGTACCTTATTTTGGGGGGTCCTTATAATAAGGAACCTATTATTTAGGGTACTATATTAGGGTCCCCTATTTTTGGAAACCCCCACATGAGTCGACGTTTCTGTGCCAAAGCCTCCAGACTACACCGAGGCTCAGCACCTCGTCCGCCCCTGCGTGTGTGAAGCAGTCTCGGCGAGAGCAGCCGCGCCAGTTAACAGAGGCCGAATTGCGGCATGAGCATCCCGGCAGGAGCAGCGTCTGTTGGGGATTTGTGATGAAACGGGGCTCATCGCCAGAAGGGTTTGGAAGCCAACCTTGTCCCCACCTCGACCGTGCATGAACCGATTGCTGGTGGTACATTGCACCCTATAGCCCTGTAAGCCCGAAAAGCCGACCCTTCCTACAAGGTGCCAGGACCGTTCTGGCACGATGACTAGCTTGAGCTAGTACCGAAAGGTAGAATGAACCAAGAGGAGGAGGGCCTATCCGCATGTTTGCCACCCAAGCCGCGCTTCTCTTGCATCCAGTATCTTCGCCTCAACATATGCACTGCTAGGAGCAGGTTTCAGGCCGAAAGATCCTGACGGAGCTCGATAGCCTCGCCCTAAACTCTAAACCAGTCACCGGACTCTCGCATGTTACAGCCCTGCCGGAACGGTAAGCCCCTCCGGCAAGCCCAAAACCCAAAGCAAAGCCAACATGGGGAAAAGCCCCCTAATCTAGGGGCCTTAAGAATTAGAATAGGGTTTTGGGGCTTCCTTCTTACAACTGTAGTACCATGCACCCCCAAGCCCTATTGAACAAAAAAGGCCCCTACATCAGCTCTCTTAAGTTGACCCATATGCCCTGCACTGCACAGAGCTCACTGACCTGCAGCCGAGGCGTGGTGAGTGTCGCCAAGCGCTCAGTTTCTGAAGGGTATACCATAGTTTTTTGATTTTATATACCATAGTTTATGATGTTTTACTACATCCTGTTTTGTTACTTTATCACCTCATGGTATGGTATGGTATATGGTAGTTTTGGACTACGGCTAGTTAGGTTGATGTTATGCCCTGGAGGTACTGCTACTATTAAACCTTTGTTCTTGCACTTGAATCCTGGCTATTAATAGTAATCTTACCTGATAATCATATCTGGTAGAGCAATAAGATGCAATATCAGATGCTCAGTTTAATCGTGTTTCGCAGTACCCCATGCAACGCTGGCATTTTCTTGTAGCAGCAAGAGTAGAGGAGCATCACACAACGTTTAAGGAATGCGAATATCGAGCCTGTTGATGAGGACCCTTTTATTGGGAAGACATTGTTTATACAGTACCCAATATGCTTTGAACTTTAATCTAGAGCCGGCTTAACAGGATCCTCATTGTGAGGAGACTTAGATACCTAAACCCTCAGCCATCCTAAACCCTACAATTCAGAAGCCCCCATTGCATGTTCAGTTTGGGAGACCCCAGGTCAGCAGCTCAAGACAACCGCTGCAGGTGAAATGAAACGGTCTTGGCATGCTACAAGTAGAATTGCAACAAGGGCCGCTATCAGGCAGAGTTTGACTCATTGTTTGGGTATTATTAATTACGCAGCACTGAATCACGGTAGACACTCTTTTGTAAAGCCACGCGAACAACCAGCAAGACACAGACGCGTACACCGAGACACCCAAACACACACAAACACAGACGCACCCACAGCGAGTCCCAAGCGAGCATGTCAAGACTCTAGAGTGCCTGATTGGCGCTGAGGCCCCTGCGCATACTTCTTTTACAAGCTGCCTGGCTGAAGTCTGCAGATCTAGGTCCTCTTTGGGATATATAGGGCTGATAAGGCTTCGATGGGTTTAGGGTTTAAGTACGAAATTAGGTTTCTAGGGTTTAGGTGGCGTCAGCTCACCATGTCTTAAGAGAATCAGAGTAGATGCAGTGGGGGCTCGAAACGAGTCAGTCTCAAGAGGTGTTCGGCTATCATATTCCTGGAAGATGCACAGTGGCCTTTCCTGTACCAGGCTGAGAGCTTCGAACACGCTGCTTTGTAGTTCGAAAGCGGGGAAACCGATCTTGGCTCAAGGGTTTTGTCCGAAATTGGTTGGACTTTTTGTAGCTGCGTGCCTGGCTTAAGCCAACCTCGGCAGATCGAGAAACAGCTGGAGGCTGTGGAAACTCTCTGCTCCATTGGGCCCTTTGTGGACGGCGGGCGTTGTAAATAGACAGGATGCTATGCGACGTCAAGCCTCCGCAGCGCATCCTTGAGCCGTGCGAGACTCTAGCAGAGCCCAAGCCGCAGCTCAGCCTCTCGGTGCCTTCTCCCAGAAAGCCGGACGACCAGCTCTCCGTGGCCGACGACGTGCCGTCCTTCCAGGAGAAGTGTTCAAGCGACCCTTCGGATGGCCCAGATGTTGCGGAGGTGGAGATGGACTGGGAGTCGCGGAAGGCAAAGAGTGTTCGGCCCTCCTTCCACCAGTGGGAGGTAGACCCGAGCATGCCAAAAGGCGCGAGCAGCCCTCCTGATCGCTATATGCACGAACTCCATGTGCATGAGATCAAGGGATTTCTCAAGGATGTCAGCAAGAGCCCGGAACTGCTGAATGTGAAAGTCATCATCAAGCGCTGCCGACAGGAAGCCAAGCAGCAGCAGCTGCTCCAGCAGCAGCCCGCATCGCTGACGGAGAGGAGCAAGCATTCTGCACCAAGAGTTGCAAACAGCTGGCCTCTTTCAGCGTTTGGTAGTAAGCATAAGAAGGCAACCTGTTAAGGATCAGGTTGTCTAATGCGGACGGCTTTGAAGAATCTTGGGCCGATCGTGCCCACCAGTCTTACCTTTTTGACGCCCGAAAGTGCGACCGATTTCCATGAGCCTGCTCCGGGACAGCTGTATCCGGTACCCGAGACCACTCCTAAACCCGCTAAACTGAACTGAAGCGCACATCCACCAGCCTCGCGCCCTCACGTCTTGGCATGGCATGCTGCTTTCCCGAAACATGGTGGGCTGTGTTAGAGTGCAGTATAATAGTATAACCCGGATTTAGGGCCAGCCGCACTGGTTTCGGGTTCATCCAGAAACCAGGAAGCACGGCTGGCCACTGGTCAAGCCTGCAGTGATCTGTGCGAAATTCGCCAGAAAGTACAGCAATTCTAGGGATCCAGGAGAGGGTGGGTTTAGGGTTTAGGGTTTAGGGGAAGGAAGTCCTTATTTGGCGGGAGCTGGGACCTGGGAGGGCACTACATCAGGAATCCCGTCTAGTAGTCTAGCGTCAGTATAAGAGCACCCTTGTGTGGAGCCAAGTGGGCGTCCCGATTCGAGTGTCTTGGGCCCAAAGTGTGGACTGCTATATAAGACCATAAATATCAGAGGTATTGGATCCGTCGGGTTAGCCTTCGACTTCTGATATTTACATCCGCCGGCGTGCTCGGATGGAGGGAGCCGGATTCCAATTCGAGCTGTTGCTTCTTGCTGCCCTGACTGCATTCTTCCCTGAGGCTCCAAGTATACAATGTACTGCAGAATCTGGGCATCTAAATGGTTTCAACAGTTCCTACATACTGCTGCCTGGAGCCCGAGGGATAGTCAGGTGTAGCCACCAAAGCATGCTTGAATTTCAGTGTACCAGTGTATGAAGCAGGACGTCTTGGGACGTCTTGCAAGCACCTTCCAAGCGGTGTCTTCCCACACCCTAGATTGAAACTGAAGTGGGCGGGAAGGGGTTCTCAAACGTAGAGGTGTCATATTTAGGGTCCCTTTCTATGAGGATATATGCGGATCCTATTTTTTCGACCCCTAACCTACAAGACATGGGTGCATGCGATAGAGTGCATCCAGGAACTCACGGCCTCACAGCTTGCCTCATCACAGCGAGGATTACCTGACATGCTCGGACACCAAAGACTATTTACTCTCATTCTGTCCTGCTCTCACTCGATCTATCTGCGTACCTGCTTGTCTGTCCATCCCTCCGTCCATCCAGCCGAGCCAGCTAGCTAGTTAGATACGAACACGACACACACACACACACACTTACATGTTTGTTTATTTTTATGTATATATGTATATAATTTACGTATGTTATGCATATGTATCCATATATATATATATATATATGTAGAAAGAGAGAGAGAGAGAGAGAGAGAAAGAGAGAGAGAGAGAGAGACCAATGGACGTGTAAATTGACATGATATAGTGTTCTTCTTATATTACACTATGTTCTATCATATTTCCGTACAGTAGATTGTGATGCTGTAGTATATGTTAGTTCTTTGCATTGCTTTATAATAGTGTTTGTATGTTATTCCCTAGTCTAGACAAGTATGGGTAGATATAGCACACGCATAAATATATATATATATATATATATATATACACACATGTGATGTATACATGTATCCAGCATGTATCTGTATATATATATATATAGAGAGAGAGAGGTATACTTCTACACACATACATATAAGTGTATATATATATATACACACACACACATATATATATATATATATGTGTGTGTGTGTGTGCCAGTGCCGAAAATATATAAATGTCTGTGTGTGCAAATATATATATATATATATATCCACACAGGTGGGAGTTCCTGGTTTTTTGCGCCTCTATCAACGACGTCTCTTTCCCTCAGAACGGAGATGAGTGCAGCCTTGGATACTCATGCATCCGGCCGCAGGGTTCCGAGCAAACGACCCGCGCCGGAAGTTACAGAAAAATCTGAAGACAGTCATGCCGCTAAATAGTGGAACCCCCTACCTGCACGGCAATAGCGGCAGCACTTTCCGTTCTGAATGATTCAGCACTTTCTACCACATGTCAACCGACAGTGTATCAAGAGCGGAGAAGTCACTTGCTGTTTGCTCATGCACCCCACACTCCTTTAGCAGACTCAAGTTGTCGAGCCGCAATGTTCCGTCCACTGTGCGTTTGCATTCAAGATTCCCTGCCTGGAGCGAGATTCCGCGATCTGCATAGCAGTCTAACGGCTCCTCCGGGCAGCGATTGTCTTTCTCAGCACTGAGGTGCTGATTCTGTTTGTAAGGAGGCCCGGGATGGGCTGTAGACAACTGAACCCTACCTGTAGCGCCCGGATGAGCCCCCCCGACTTACACGTTTGGATTCCTTACTTCGACATGCACGCACAGATTTTCTTCAGTACACATACCTACATATAGCATACAGATATAGATGAACAACTGAGCATAACTCAGACAGCCAGTAGATCTCAATTTCATTCATGGCTGACCGCACTGCCTTTCTCCATAGGGTTTATATAAGCAGCTTAGGGCTTGGCATAGGTGTGATTGGAATTTAGGCGGGCGAAGGGTTTCTGTAGTTTCGAGATCAGGATTCCCATGCATCCCGCTCCTCCTTCGCGTCCTTCGGGGACCTTTACTCAGCAAACGCAGTCCGTTTTCCTTTGCTGCCGAGCTGTTTGTGAGGCCACCGACCGAGGTCGCGAAAAAACTATTTGCTCAAGAGTCTCGAAGGGCATTTCAGACACTAACCCTAAGTCCTACACGGTAAGGACAATGAACAAGAGGCTTAAGACACATAGCTCGATTGCACACACGCGAACGGTTAAACACAAGAGCAGCTGGTTTCTATATGGCAGCACAAAGGTTCGAACATTTGTAATATAGTACCTCACAGTAATCAGTTTGCACCCCATTGCAAAGTACCCTAAACCTTATTCTACTCAGATTCTACTCATCTGCGCCTGTCTATGCTTTGTGCCAGTCGTCCTAAATATCAACCCCCCCCCCCCCCAAATTCCAAGCACTCGGATACATGTTTGTCGCTGTCAGACTTGCCTGTACTAAGTGCCAAGAGATTGTTCTAAAGAGGCTTGACGTCTAAAATGATTTCAGGCTAGGGCTTGGAGTTTAAAATCGATCGGGCTTGCCTTAGAGCCTTAGGGTTCGGGTTCTCTTCAGCTTTGGGTGTGTCGAATAAGAGGTTGCCACGAGCAAGGATCCATGTATAGGGTCTACATCGGTCCACGTGGAGAATGAAGAACCGGCTGAATCGGCGGATGTGTTTCGCTCGTTGCTTAAGCCTTCTCGCCGGCGTTGACACAAGAACGCCTAAGAAAGCAATCTTCGCAGAATGGTAAGTTCTTGAGGCCGCAATGATGACGTGCAGGATGTGAGGCGAAGTTTCCAATCAAGTAGCCAAACAGGCACTACGGTTCAGGTCTAGGCGTAAAGGGAGCCTCTGCCATAATCTTGATACTTCTGCAGCGTCATACGGCCAAACTTGGATCCGGGATTTCTGTGAGAAATCCCAAAACGCGTGCCGCAAGCCTCCCGAAACCTTAATAAGCCCATAGCTGCGCTTGACTAGAGCCTAATCAGTTAGATGCTCATTGCAATATTGCTTCATAGCCAAATTGCAGATTTCTCCAACTTTGGCACCCTTGTGGATCCCCACAAGAGTATGCGACTCTTGCAATAGGGATCTTCAGAAAGACTCTGATTCTGAGAACTAGCCATCAAAACCTTAAAGTCAGAACCCTAAATGCGCGAACCACTGAGAAGCAGCCCTTAAACCCTAAAGCCCCTAGACCAGGAAAGATGGTTGTCGTTTAGGCATGGCCTGTCACTCGGCAGCCAGCGAAGATTGCGCGTGCAGTTCATCCGAAGGGCTTCGAGGAATAGGTCTTTCGGGTGTAAGCGATTTGGATTTAGGGTCCGAGGTTACGCTTTAAGAGATTATCCAGTGTAGGGCTTCGAACCTGGATGGTGTTTCGCCCGGTACTTTCCTTCGACTTGGGCTTGGGTTATGGGGAACTACGCAGTGGCTCTTCACTTTATTGACCTTTGGGTTGGTTCCAGGAAGGATCGTGGAATTCCGATGTCATGCGCATGGGCTGGGTGAGGCGTGGTCTTCACACCTGGGCGCTGTTAATGTAGGCGCCTTGATAATAACTAATAACCTATACTATGTTTGAGGGCGGGGGGGGGGGGGGGGG
>CAJNDV010035058.1:0-19110 GCA_905221635.1 Symbiodinium sp. CCMP2456 | reverse complement strand
TCACGGAAGGATTGGGTGTCGAGGACTGTTGCGATGCAGTGCTCAAACCCAGCACTTGTAGCACGCTTCCGGATCCGTGCTAAGCACGGAGCTCACAACGAGCCGGCTTGCCACCCGTCAAACGGCACGCCAAGTGAGACACCTTCTTGCAGCGTGGGAAAGGAAAGGATGTGCATGTACGTATGAACGTCTCTATGTCTATCTGGGCGGCATCTTTTTGTCTGCCCGTGATCTGCAGTTTTTCACCAGCCCCGTCCACTCTTGAGTTTGCGTCCCAGCCCACGGTTCTCAAGTATGCCGCTTAACCTTGACCCATGAAGTGAACCAATCCTCAACGGACAACGCATGCCTCGGGCACACCATGGGCAAAAACTGCATCTTTCGAATGGTTGACCGCGCAGTCTTCTTGCGGATCTTGCGGGAGAAAGGTATCCTGCACGGCCCGAGGGGTCACAGACAGGCCGTCCTCATGCACCTTATGCATGTGTTGAATGTGACAATACCGACCGCGCTTCTAACACGGCAAACCCCAAATCCGAGACTCGCTCGGCTCGCCAGGGTGGCACACCTGGAGCAGACCCTCACGCAAGAGGAGCGAGCTGCTGTGGCGTTTGTATTAAGACGCCCGGACAATCTTCAAACTTGCGGCCGACGCTGTTTTGGTTAGAATCAACCCGGATTCCGAAAAGATTTGACGGTTATGAATGAAAACCGAAAGCCTCCATGGCTGGGAAATACTCTTTTCAGCTGGTTTTGTGTGAAACAATGCAATAAAGCATGGGGTAAAAAAACCGGGCTCGGAATCGGACTCTCGTTTGGAGCCAGACAAAACTGGCACATACTGGTTCCATACTGTGTAAACCCCACCCTAATTATGCATCAATCTCCTTAGCACCGGGTACTTCAAACTTTGGGTTTCTATGCAACATATGTTGAACGACCGTAAGCCCCGAAGGTCGCAACGTGGACACCTTTGTTTTGGTCTGAGTCTGTTGCACTGCTTTACACCATGAGCCGTCATCCGCTATTCGCTCGGCTCTCACGCGACCTCGGACCTTCAAACCCTCCGGCCATGGAGAGTGGAACGACTAGTATTGCAAAATGAGCCCCCGGAGTTCCGATCCTGCACCGGAAGCCCACCCGAATCCTACATCCCTTTTCGTGGAGTACTAGAATACCTAAAGCCGGCTAATGTTTCCCGACCCGTGAGGAGCCACTGTTGCAGCGCTTCCACTCGGACACTCGCAGGGGAGTTCTAGCAGTGAATTTTGTTCAGAGTTGGGTTCACTCGAAGGGGTGATGTGAGAATTTGTGGGAGCAGGGTCATGTAAGAAGGTTCGCTACGGTTGAGCGTGGTTTAACTGTGGTCATGGTCTCAGTTATGTTTCCTTAGAAGATGCCCTGTGACGTCTTTCGGGTTCTGCAACCTTTTACACTGTGAACTGTGATCTGTATGCGAGTTTGTTGCTCGCGCGGGAAGTTGGTCGCTTTTAAAGACAGTACACTTCTCTGGCCCCTGGATGTGAACCCTGAACCCTGAAATCACAAACAGAAAGAACCCAACATCCTTAAGGCCTATACACGGTAAACCCTTGGATTGACCCTACCAATCGTTTGAGCTGAGTTCCAGGAGCTGCGAGCGAACTTCGCTGCCGAGCTCGAGGCCTCTGCTTTCGGCGTTCGGCGGCCGCGGGCTTTGTTTGCGGTTTCGTCTGAATTTAGGCGGCTTAGGGTTGTGTCAGATCGGTTGAAGTAAGGTGGTGCACCCATTGTTTGAGGTGTTGCATCATGGGTTTGAGAACATACAGGTTGTTCTGCTTCCGTTCTGCATTGCATAATCATTGACAGTTCCGTGCCTTTCCCCACTTGGCTTTGTGTTTGCGACCCTGAAAATCCAGAAATCTTCATTGAGGCTTGCTAGCCTTGGCTCAAGCCCCTTCATGAAACACTACGTACCGTCCATATAGTTGCCTTCTGCCCGCCATGTTGCGTCTGACTTCCCTGGTAGTGCTCGCAACTTCCAGCGCTGCTCCTGTACATGTTGCAGATCAAGAAGCTTGTGAGGATGTCAGCATGCTCACGGTAGGAAGGCGATTCCAAGCGCCATGTCCCGACAAGGGTCACTTTGCTGTGACGAAGACGGCGTTTATTTCGAAGGTTCGATTTGTGTTCTTCGCAGGAGCCGAAAACACTGGGCACCACGTTTGGCAGGACATGCTATCGAGGCTTCCAGTACACTTTTCCCAAAGTTTGGACGATTAGCTCGATTCGAAAGATGGCAAGATCGGACCACATGGAGGTGTTTTCGGCTCAGAGTCATCAGTTGCCCGAGAAGACTCTGCAAAAATGGTCGTTCAAATGATGTCGCACATGGCAAGCAACCTAAGCAGCATGCCAGGCTGCAAGGTGGTTCCCCTGAATCCCGTCACCAACATGATGTCTTATCCAAACGGCGGTGGGCCAGACCGGGGTTTCCAAAATCCAGACCTTTTCACTTTGGCCAAGCTGGCTGAATCAGGTGGAGTAGACTTGCGCATTGTGCTCCTTGTTCGGCATCCGGCAAGCATGATCCCGATTTCCCATTACACTGATGCCTCAACCATCTTTCGCGCAATCCAGACCATCACAATGACGCTAGCTGTCTTGAGTGCGCAGCTCAATCTGCTCGACCCGGACATGGTGAGATGCTGGTCATATGACGATCCAACCACAAGGCTTTCTGAGTTGCTCTCCTTCATTGGCTTTTGTGGAGAAGATGTGGATCTTGGTCGCCGCAGCATGGAGGAAGCTTTCAGGCCATCTAAAAGGCCGGCGGCTTCCAAGGCCGAACAAGAGATGCTGGAAACTAGCACTCAAATGTATCAGAACCTTGTCGCCAAATGGTGCGCCTAGGATATTCGGCCTGACATTGCAGTGTGCTACGCACCGCCATACGGATGGCTGTGCCGTTCCTCCTGCTACAGACTCCTCCGAGAGGAGACTATAAAGTCACTAGAGAGCAAGGAGCCGTTGTTCCGGGGAGGGGTCTTGTATACTTCACTAAACCAGCACTTGCGGTTGTAGGCAGTGCTCGCAAGGCGCAACATGCTGAGAAAGGCATGTACTAAGCATAGAACTTTAGGTGAAGCCTCCTAACTCGCAAGTGGCAAGCGTCGCAGTCAAGCCCGGATGCCGAGAAAACTCTTGCAAGACAAATCCCTGGTCGTGAAGCCTCGGAGGCAGTTCGTGCACAACTTCTCGAAGAGTTCCGGGAGCAGGTCCAGGCGGAGATTTGTGAACCTTCGCGCACGTCCAAGGAGAATCAGGGGCAAGGACATGCCACACAAATGTTCGCAATTCGGTCGTAGATGCAGGAAGAGCCTTGAACCCTGCATCCCTGGACTGCTCCTAGGAGCAGAGCCTCGCCTTGGAATCATCAATTCCGCTCAGGTTTCACCTGGATTTCAATTTTTTTGAAGAACCGACCCCACAGGAGCCCCAAACCCGAATGCAACTGCGAGGTGCAAAAGCAGCAGGCCATGGCGGAGCTACAGCCACTCAATGCGTATCAGCAAACTCGCTTTTTGTTCTCCCAGAAATCCGAAGGCTGGCAGATTGTCTTCGCTTCGTTTGGTAGCTACAGGCTTATTTAGCCCGAAGTTCAGCGGCAACGGGTGTGCAGCGGTAGCCTACAGTGGAGGTCTGGTTTGAGACTTACCACTCTCAGCACTGAGCAGCATCCCTAGCCGTGCCAGATCCCCTTGAGGGCTGATCGAATAGGGCTCTACCTGAACCTGAACCGCAAACCCGAAACGTCAGAATCACGCGTTTTTGCGCCAGCACCTCAAGCACAAATGCTTTAAGCCCAGCGTTTGAAGCCAGAGCGTCAGAGCCTGTGCCTGTGTCTTTTAGTCCCATATCATGTCCGCAAGTGCTGGTTAGTGCAGGTCCTACCCGGCTTCCGAGGGCTTTGGGTTTAGGGACCTGAAGCCGACAAGACCGCTGTTAGTTGGCTAGTCTGGAGGGGATGCGGGACGAACCAACTGCCACATTCCCGCCCAGGGCTGCGAAGGAAGCGTTGCGCGAACGTGGCTCGGCCAGGATTTAAGAGTCCAGCATGTAGAGCGGGTGCCTCAGCCGCAGGGATTTCGAGGTTTGGGGTTCAGGCTGTAGGGATCTCAGGGCTTACGGTTTAGAGTTTAGAGGTCGTCGTAGGGGTTTAGAGGCAGCCGCCTCAGACCCAAAACTGTGTGTCCTCAAAGGTTGTGTTTGGCCGGGTTTGCAGGTTTAGGCGTTCTGCTTGGCCCCGGGATTTAGGCTTTTTGGAGAAATTAATCTATACTCAGGGGTTCAGGGGTGTGGATGCTTTTGGCAGCACCTCAGGAGGCCTGGCTGCCAAAGATGCTCTTGGGGGTTTTGGATTCAAGGGCTTTGGGGTTTAAGCGTGTTGCGTTTTGGCGCTGTTGGTTGGTTACACAGTTTAGGTGTTGGGGTTTCATATGTTTTCTACTTCTCCACATGACTCTACATGTATAGACGCACGCACACAAGGCGCGTGGAGATGTACATGGAACACATGCAGTGTTACATCTAGACATGTTACACCTAGATGCATACACTATAAATGCGGAAAAACTAAACAAATAAATGAACACCTATATATATATATAGTAATCTTGATACATACGTACAATTATATCTTTATTAAAACCAAGGACTCTGCACAGCAAATTACATTTTCATATGTACACAAACAGACGAAGCATTAATATCACTTTGAAAGTGGTACTGTTCTTATTCGTAGATTCTTTAAACGCTATGTTTGTTGCTTACACTTTTCGAAAAGCGCACATGTTAATGACCATTGCGCTGTTCTTTGATCAAAACCGTGTTCATTTTGACAAACGGCGGTCCAGTTTGAGGCCAGTTTGAGTCCGGTTTGAATCCAGTTTGAGTCCGGTTTTAGTCCAGTTTCTGAGAACGTAGTTCAACTGTTGGGACGTGTGTGATGGACCAGCAAGTTCTCGATCAGAGAGTCATTGAGAGTGAACAGAAGCTCACAAGGAATATCGGTGTCACAAGGAATCTCGGTGTCCAAATCCCACCGACAGAAAAGATTGGATTAAACCCCCCAGCATTTGTGCAGCCGGTGATGATCACCGACAGGAGCGTGGATGAGAGCACATGTGCAGGACAATCGCTAATTTTTGCTGGTTGTGCTTGCGGTCTGGCGGTCTGTCAGCCGCAGGTACATGCAAGCCCGGCAGCAGCTAACAGCCTTGTTTAAATCGAAGTACAGAACCATAGAGGTAACTAGCAGTTGTAGATCCCTGATTCAGTTTCTCTTTGTTTTCGTTGCGAGCTGTGAACAGGTTTGTTGGGTAGACTATGTCGTGGAGCTCTGTGCCTGCATGACCTCAAACCCTCAACTCTTCAAAACCCCAAACACAGAGCCGCAAGCCCTCGCCAAGCTGAGGTTTTCCAAGCCTCCCCAGTCACCGGTCCTCCGACCGCTTCCGCATCTGTTGGGAGGCAGCAACCTGGGGGCGCGCGGCTTGAGGATTCGAGGATTTGCAGTTTAGGGTTCTCGGGTGCCTGAGCTTGTTGGCTGTTTGGTTTGAGGAGCGAGAGGTTCATGGCATAGAGGCATTGAGCGGAGGTTGTGGGTGCATGGTTAGTTGTTTTCGATCAGTAGAGCTTCGGCTTTCTGTATGTGCGCGGGTATGTTTCGTGGTTTGCAGGGAGTCAGTGTGGTTGCCGGTGGTTCAAAATTCTCACTTGTTTAAGTCTTAAGCATCCTGGATTTTGGATTCTGAGGCGTCGCTACGTCTGGTGGACCCTGCTCCATGTTGACAATCCCCAGGTTATTCCAAGTTACATTCATATATCTGCAACTTTCATTTCCTAAGCCATGCCGTAGTCATTAGTGTGCGAACTTTTCAGTTGGATTCCCCAAAAGCCCGAGAGCGAACCGTGGAGGAAGCCTTCCGCGGTGCAGCTCAGGGCGATTTGGCGCTGGAGAGGTTGGAGGTCCCCACAAGTCGAGTTATGGCTTAGAGGGTTTTTCTGGGGGTTTGAGAAATTGTATTTGCTTACAAATCCGAGGCAGCCAAGGCTTAGTTTTTTCGTGCAAGCGCTGCCAAGGTATGGATTGGGGTTTGGGGATGTGTTTGTCCGGATTTTGGGCTCGGCTGAAACACGATTCAGGGCCTCTGTTGCTTTTTTGGGTTCGGCTCAGGGTTTGCCTTCATCGCGACCGGATCAAAGGTCTGGGTTTGAGATTGGTGATGTTTCGGAGGACCACCTGAAGACAATCCCAACCCCGCGGATCTATTTATGTAACTTACAGAAAGCCCATGCGCTCTGCATTCGTAAATTCATAGTGGAGTGGCCTCTGTGGTGTATGAAAACTATGAACTGTACAGGGTTTTTTTTCCGAAGACTGTTCGTAGCCATTTAGGCTGGCATATTGGGTGCTTGGCCTGGCAGCCCTGAATCCAAAAATCTTATAAAGCCTTTGGGCAGAGCCCGAAAACCTAAAGCAACCCTCTATGTGCCAGGCGATGTCGGCGGAAGTTCGCAGGCTCACTTCCGAGGTCCGCGCGCAGGCGCTCTTGAATCTCTGTCTTGAGGGTTTCATGTGGGCTTCGACTTTGGGTCAGCTGTGGGCTTCAGAGACAACCCTTCAGACTTTGAGTATGGAACGGTTTAGGATTTGGAGCTCGGTTTTGGATTTGGGGTGTTTCAGTTTGAGAATTTGAGGGTCTTGGGATTCAGATTCTGGGGTTGTTGGGTCGAAGGCTTGACAGTCTCAGGATGTTGGGTTAACGGCATTTAGCGGCCGAGGTGCCAGGCTTGTTGTTGTGAGGAAAGGAAACTGAAAACACTGAACATAACATCGAAAGGCAAACCTACACCTCCAACAAGTTATTTGCAATATCGGAGCCTCAGCTTGATACCGTAAACAGGCCCGAAAGATTACATCCTAGGCCTATATAATCCTCAAGTATCCTCAAGCTTGAAGCTTTTGTGACCCCTAGCCTGAAGTCCGAGATTTGCAGCGGAGACTCTGACCATGAGTCCTAAGCAACATCAAATACAGTGAGGCCACCAAAGCCGTGCCTCCGCGTGTCCCAGAGCTTCAGCCACTTTCCTAGAGTACTCTTGCATGTTGTGCCTTCCGTCAGCTTAGCTTGTCTGAAAGCTCCCGCTTTTGTGGGGCATCCCGAGGGACGTATCAGAAACCCTTGACTCTAGTTCACCCTGACCGCACGAATGGCTAAAAACCCTAAGTCCTGTTCTGTGACAGTAAAGGCCAACACCCGAAGCGATGTGATTTTCCTGAGCCCTCAATCCTGGATCCTAGAGCTTGAAACAACAAGGCCCAAGCAAACCACGCAAGAGTGCAGCTCATGTGCAAGGCGGAACTCCTGGATCATGCCAGACCCCTAGCTCTGTGCCGGTGCACGGCTTCGGGCTTAGGGGTCCTGCTGGTGGCTAGTGGCGATGGTAGATATTTCATTGAATGGTTACTGTGTGGAGAGTTTAGATGCAGTCTTGAAGTTGAGGGCTTGTCCCGGAAAGGTCCGCTTGCTGACGGATAGCTTGGAGCCAACTGCAGACGACCTGAGGACTTCGAGATCTTGTCTGCTCTCGGCTGCTCAGGGTCTTGGGTTTAGGATCATGAGATCACAAGTTCAGGTAACAGCCCATCACAACGTCCTGCAAGCAGTGTCGTCGAGGGAGTGGACTTAAGGTTCACGGCTCTCTTGGCGCTGAATCCTTTTCGAAGAGTGTTGCCAACCATTTGGGTGTGGTTCTGGTTGCCTGGCTCGTTCTCGAAGCCTTGCTTCTTTATCATCTAAATCGCGTGGCTCGGACATCTTGAGGTCTCGAACCTTTGGGTCAACAGCATCCGAAGCAGCCTTTCGCCTTTCGCCATGAATGCGGCCTTACATTCGGAAGGTGAAGCTCCGTAGTGCCTAATTCGGAAACTTCGAGCCCCCCTTCCCAGAACTCCCATTCAAGAGCTTGCATTTCCCTGCCCTTGTCGTATCAGTCAGTTCTTTGTTCCCCAGATCGTGTCCAAAAAACGTTTTGGGTGTGATTTCAGGCTTGAAAATTAGCCAACATCAGCAACAAGTGCACAAGTCGGGTCCGAAAAATTCTCCTGGACCCGTCCAAATTGCCAACGAAAGGCAACCAAATTTAGTTGTATTTTTTGGCGAGTTGGGGACCAACAAGTGCACGGGCCGGGTTCCGTAAGCGCTCCTGGAGCCGTCAAAACTGCCACAGAAAAATCAACCAACTTTAGTTGGTTTTTTGAAGAGTTTCGATGACGGGTTTCGGGTTTGAAAGCTAGCCAACAGTAGCAACAAGTGCACCGGCCGGGTCCCAAAAAGGCTCCTGGACCCCCAAAAAATGCCACAAACCAGCCAAATTTAATTGATTCTTCCCCAGCTAGTTTTAGCTATTCGGGGTTTTGTCTAGAAAAAAGAACCGCTGTGTCCACCGCTGGCGCAGCGGGTGCAGCTGTGCACGATCGGCATGCAGGTGGCATTTATGTGAGGCGCGTGTCCGCCGATGGTGCAGGGGGTGCAGCGGCGAGCAGTCGGCATGATTCGGCATGCAGGTGAGGAGCGCTCCTGACCAATGGGCACTGGCAACTGGAATGGAAGAGCCTCCCCTATGCCAAGGAGGATGTCATGGATGGGTGTACGATGAGTGCCTTGCGGAAGTCACTGCAGTGGCGCTGCAAGGAGTGCTTGAGGAGAATGGCAAGGCGAATTTCGCCTTCATCGCATACAATCGAGAAGTGACCGTCGCGAGGCGGACATGGGTGCAGAACAATGTCAATCAAGGCGCAAGCTTGACAACTACGTTTCGTCAGTTTACTGACCATGTCAGCCATATCAGCGCCGAAACAGGGAAGGGTGGTCAGCGTGAGTTGGCAGCATGGTCATCAGCAGTGGAAGAAGTGGTGGAGTGGTGCCGCAATGCCACACGGCGAGGAGCTGGCCTGATCGAGTGGCGATTGATGAGCCACAATTGGTTGAATTTCGCATGGTAGCGGGAGTACCATGGTGAGCTGAGAAATGGGAGTATTGGTCATCACAACTGAAGTGGTGTCTTAGATTGTACAAACCCCGTTGCGAAGCAAAATGATGGATGATGTCGAAACGTCCCAGAGCGTGACCGCTGAGTGAAGCCTTTGACGTGCAGCAGACCGTAGCACAAAACAAACAGCGGCTGTTGTTCTCCTCACGACAACTGGCGTGCATGCTGGCATGGTGCCGCTTGGGCATTCTTGGAAATGAGGACACAGAATGGCTTGGAGATTCGGGGAAGATTGCGCGGACAGCCTGCAGTGCCTGAACGAGCGAGAGCCACGAGTCTCCTGAGCGAGATCCTGTCGTTCAAGCTGAGAAGTGATCAGGCCGTTGGACAATGACCTCCGGAGTAGAGACTGCTAAAGTTTAAAGGAAAATGTCGGCAGTGACCGATGATGAAAACCAGCAAGGAGAGTGGAATCAGGAGCGGAATCGGGAACAGGAATATGGTAAGATGATTGGTCTTCACGGAGGTAATGGTGATGGGAGTTATGAGTGCGTAAATTCGCTTGATGATGGGTCCGGTGACCGGTCTTGGTTCGATTCTCGCACTCGCGCAAGGCAGACTGGTCTTGGTTCGATTGACGACCCTAGTTCTTGGAACGAAGACCGGCCTTGGAAAAAACAAAACTGGTGGAGCGCGGAGCAAGCAGCGAGTTGTTTGACTGATTTGTTGTCGGGGACAAAGCAACAGCTTGGTGCCTTGAGAGGGTTTGCTGTGCGTGTCGGATTTGCATGACAGCTCTTTTGACTATCTTCAGCAGATTGGTACCCTGATTGTTGTGGCGCTGCTCATGGTTACACGTCTGACGCGTGGGAAGTGATGGATCCACGTCTGAAATTGATCCGGCACGTCAAGACAGAGAAAGGAGACTCTCGACTGTCGAATCGAAGCCTCCAAGACGTTGCCAACCCAAATGTCCCGATTGACTGGTGTGAGAGTGACACACAAGCTGTACAATGAGGGATCGATTGTCACTGTCAGCGATAGGCATGTCTTGACCTTGGCAAACACCCGGCCCAGGGACCCGAAAAAATGGAAAGGCCGAGTGGAGTTCAGTTGCGCCACAAGCCGCAATTGCGGCATGTGAAGAAGAGTGGGCCCGGACATTGCAATTCGCAGATTGGCAAACCTGAGCGTAAATTAGCGCTGCGCGCGCCAAACTACCTAGAGGCAATGCAAAAAGGAAGAGCCAACTGGTTGACCTCCCTGGTTAAGACCTTTGACAACTCTACCATTTATGTCCGAAAGCGTCAACATTTCTGACGCTTCCCCAGCTATCTGGGTTCGCCGGTCTGATTTTTGCGCTCTGCGACCTGCGCCTTGTCCTGGTTCTCCTCTTGAATACGCTGCAGCTTGGGCGCTGCGTCACCCTTCTTTCCTTTTCCCACTCCTTTGCCCCGGTTCCTTTTCGTCCCTTGTAGGGGCTGCATCGCTGCTTCAGGTTGCTGCGTGTTCCCATCTATCGGAACCCAAGGGCACTCCGACTTCATGTGCTGATCACTCGAACAGTGTTAACATGCACCTTTCAACAGGTCTTTGTCGTGGAAATCGGGGCAGCTGTGTTTGCATCCAAAAGCGACACACCTTCCGTTCACTTGTGTCTTGGCCTGAGGTTGCACCTGCCTTAGGGGCCGCAGGGGGGCCCTTCGGAGCTGCTGGTGATTGTACGAAATGCACAACTTTTGGGTGATTGCTGGAGGATTGTACACAAATCACAACCTTTGGGTATCATTGGGTTCGGGGTTTTTCTGGAGCAAAACTGAAGGAGCTGTTCTGATAGAGTAGCACTCATGTGAAATGCTGGGTGTGTTGGCTGCATGTGTCTATGCATGCACGTATGTAATGTTGTCCGTACGGACGCATGCATCGACCTCGTGACAGTGAGCACGCATGTCTGCATGCACGCATTTCTGTGTAAATATATTTATATATGTATATGTTTATGCATATATATATATATATACATATGTCTGTACATGTGAATGTGTGTATATGTGTATATGTGTATATTTGCGTACGTGTGAATGTGTGTATGTGTTGTGATGTGTATACGTGGATATGTGTATATGTGAATATGCGTATATGCGTACATGTGTACATGTGTACATGTGTATATGTGTATATGTGTATATGTGTATATATATATGCATATTTGCATATACATATATGTATATATATACACACAAATACAGATATAGATGTGCATGTGTGTGTGTGTGTCCGCGCACAGATGTCTGTTGAAATCTTGCAAGATTGCAAGGGGCTGCTCCTCCAAAGGTCGGCAGCAAAGCTTAAATCAGTTATTACAATTTCCTTCATCATTGCACAAACGACAAGAGGAGAAACTGACAAGACAAGACAAATGAACGCGCTCATGGAGAGTTCCTGAAATTGACAACCGGCAAGACCGGCATTCCCATGTGTGTATTTCGGCTGGAAATTCTGTCCAAGGGCTAGTCGTGAAGGGCACTGCCTGAGGTATACCCAGGTTGATGATTTGATTCTGTTAACAACCGACCCATTCCACTTATGTTATGCCTGTCATACTATCCACCTTTCCTTCTGCCTGCCTACCTCATCCATTCGTACATACGTATTCATCTTCAACTGAGTTCGTCGCAGAACTTGCATGTGCATATCTGTACGGAGGTGTAAACGTACACCGACTCGTGAACACATCATCAAAGTTGCATGTCCTGGCTTCCCGTTCAGACAGGACCTTGGACTCGCGGGAAGCACCAGGGCCAGTCGAACCGGAGCTCCGAGGCCCTCGGAGCTGTCCCGGTTTAGGGCTCAGATTTCCTCTGGGAGCATTTAGGTTTCAAAGCTACGGGTGTAGATTACGATTCAAGGTGCCTTATGCTTTCAGGCATTTATCGGGAGATAAGGATGTTGGTGCATGCAAGGGCTCACAGATCAGGGCTGCTGAGAAAGCGACAGCTTGGATACCAAGTTTTAGTATGCACCACCACAGCAAGGTCTGCTGGAACGCAAGCATAATGGATCAGAGGGACCGCTCACCCCGGGTGAACCCCAAATCCTAAACTTAACCGGAAAGGCTCTGCTTGTGATGTTTTGAGGTTTTTGTTCCAGGCGGAATCCACAGCATTTCTTTGTTGCGATGATTTGTGGGGGAAACGGTCGGCCCGAGAATTTGGGATGAAGCCGAAGCTCTGCGGGCGAAATGCGGCCTGCGTTTCAGGCGGTGGGGACGGAGTGTTGAAAAACTTGAAGGGGGAGCAACAGTTTGTGATATTCAAAACCCTCAAAGCAGCAGTCTTTTCAAATAGTCCCCAATGGCAACAGACGCCCTGACCCCTTTCAGACAATAAGTCCATCCGAAACAGCTGTGACATGTCCCGAGCCCGACGTCCTAACAGTACCCACTGTGGCTGCTGGCGCAGGTCGCGACGTAGATGTCTTGGTTGGAATGGCCATGCCCGCGAGCGCTCTCACCGCACCTTGGACAACCGCAGTAACTCCTGACAAAGAAGGGTTCCCATTCCGGAGAGACGCACTCTCCCGCGCACGAGCATCCCCTTGTGATGGGGTTTGCATACCATGCGGTCGCCAGAAGAGTGACCGGCTGCAGTCACTTCCCCATCTATGTCCCATGGGCCAGAGGAACGACTCATCCTCCAAACCCCATTCACCCGAAATCCGCACCGTGGTAGTGGTGGATTGGGCTCTAATAACCTGTTGATCATTTCGAAGCTGCCCTGGCACGTTGATCCGTAGCCTAGTAGATCTTCTAAGTTCGGGCTCATGTTCAGCGAAGCTCTCTCGCTGCTCATCGATAAAAGCCTTCCTCTTCCAAAGAATCCGTCTCTCCAAGAAGCAATCACGATACAACCGTGGGAGGCTCACACTACCGAACCTTTTCGCACTACACATGCTGCTACTATATATAGCTGCATCTACCACGGTCTTACAGCCATGGCTGGTGGGTCCAAAGAAGTAGCCCAAGACTGGGAAGGCTTCGGGTTTGCGTCTTCGGGCTAAAGCTCGAGGGTTGAAGATGCGAAGGCTCGCAAGGGAAAACCTGAGCCGTTCAACTTGCCTACTCTTCCTCCTCATCGTCATCGTCATCGTCATCGCCATCGCCATCGCCATCACCATCACCATCGCCATCACCATCACCATCGCCATCACCATCATCATCGTCATCGTCATCGTCATCACCATCGCCATCACCATCACCATCGCCATCACCATCACCATCACCATCACCATCACCATCACCATCACCATCACCATCACCATCACCATCACCATCACCATCACCATCACCATCACCATCACCTCCATCATCTCCATCATGTTCATCATGTTCATGATTTTCATCATGGTCATCATGTTGATCATCATCATCATCGCCACATTGGCATACCAAGTTTTGGAAGCATGCTTTCCGCTTTGTAGCTCACAGCAGAAGCCTCTGAAGCTGCAGAATCCGCAAAGGTATGATGAAAAACGTAGCGTTGACCCTTTACGGACCAAGTATGCATTGTGAAGATCGCGGTCCGTTCACCTTTTCGTACAGGAATGCGGGGACCCGAGCCTCAAATTAATTCCAATCTCTGCAGACGACCTTATTGTACGGTGGAACCAATTTTGCTGTAAGGTCTGAATATGAAAGTCTGCATAGACTTTGATGGGACACGAACAACCAGGTTATGGCAGGTGAAGCGATTGAAATATGCAATTCATGTAAGCCTATGAGCTTGTAGGATTTGTTAAGATCTGGAGGAGCTGCTTCTGGAAGCCGTCTGAAGCCTCCCTCAGCACAGCAACCCAGCCTGAAGTGCGAAGGTTTGCGACCGGATAGTTCAAGAGCTTCGGCTATACCAAAACTCGAAGCCCCAAACCTCAAAACGAAAGCCTCAACCTCAACCAAACCCCACAAACCCCCAAACCTCTGACACGACCCAGGCCGACAACCACGCCAGCCGCGTCACGGGACTAGTGGCATCAGACAAAGGCTCGGACTCTTCCTTCAAAATGTGCTCAGAAGCAAAGCGGGGCAGGGGTCCAGTTGGAATGTGTAGGACAGAACAACGAGGCTTGTGGTATGGAGCTGCATTTGTTGACATCCTTTCTATCTCTCACGACTGACCGCATCTCTGCTTGATGCAGGATGGTGGGAAGCAACAGAGACATAGCCAGAAACGCGACTCGCTAAAGGCTCTTTCCTCGCTTGACGGGCTTTGTCTTCCTCCGATTTGATGCCCGGCCGTGCCAAATGCTGGCGGCTGTTGACCCCAAGTTTCCATGTGTTTCGTGCAGGAGACGCGCAGAGCCCTCAGGGCCACAAGGGACTGCGGACCGAGAGCGGGACTGCGGACCCAGACGATGCCTCCTGGCCATGGAGCAATCCTGCAGAGGGGCGCTCAGGGCAGTTGCAGCTGAGTGAGGCACAGAAGTGAAAATGCATTTGCAAGCTCTTTGGTTTGTGGAGATGCGCCGCTGCATGCTGCTCACTTTTGCGCTTTGCTTCCAGACTCAGCTTGCCTTCGGCTTAAGGAGTGGCTACTCGAAAAAGTTAATCGCCAGCGAAGCCTGGAATAGTCCGACACACAAAGTGAATAGGTTGACTGAAGCTTCCACCGTCTAATGCGCGGGCAAAGGCTTGTCAAGAGTGGTCGCAGACCGTCTTGTGTGTCACGAAGCCCTAACAAGTGCCGCGTTGCTCCATGCGAAGCCAGCGTAAAGTGTCAACCGCAAGCGCCTTGGCTTGGCTGGCTTTGCCTGCAGCCGCCCTGGCTTGGAGGCTTGAGAGAATACTCGGATATCGTGTCAGATGCTGTGCGCTCTACAGGTTCTTGGTCAGATTGTCCTTTGTTGTCGGAGCTGTGGACAACTCTCCCCAACAATGCTGCTCGCGTTGGGAATCCTTCTTGCAACATCTGCCCGGGTTCAAGCAGACCACCTAGCTCGACGAAGCTCTTTGTAGAAGTTGGGGCAAACATCCGGGCATGCACGGCGCAAATGCTGGCAAGACCAGATGTGGACATGGTTGTGGCATGGGAGCCCAACCCCGCCAACCTTTTCTATCTCACCACTACTGTCCTGAACAATGGGTACAATTCTAAAATTGCACTGTTCACAGCTGGCTTGGGTGATGCATCAGGGGCCCACGCAATCTATGCAGAGGCTGGCAACGCCGGCAACACAGTCGTTGACAGTCCCACTCGGACTGGCTTGTCGGCCATGGCTCAAGCAGCGCGGAGCTGTTTTCGGTCTTCGGCTCCAACAGCTTCGACATTCATGCCGGACGAGATCAGCGCGCAATGACCCGAGAGGAGTTGCGCCAAATTGCTTGCCCTGGGCAAGGCCTGATTAAAGACTTCCTGGCCGTTTACAATCCCACGAAAGACACCACCTCGTCACAGATAGCCTGTTGACGAAGTCCTGGACCCACTTGGCAGCCGGGGCCTTGTGCACCCATTTCGGCCCTTCTCAGGACACAGCACCTCGGCCTCATAGATTGGCCACCCAAGACACCCGTTTGGCCTCATAGATTGGCCACCCAGGCACCCTTGTCCGATGCTGATGTTGCCACAGAGTGTGGGGTTAGTATATCGGCAAAACAACTAACAAAGACCGGCTGTCCGAGCAATGAATAGCAACTGATCCTTTGGTGGTCCATACGAGCAGAACTGTGGCGGCCTCATGGATTGGCTGCAGTGCTTGGCTGTGATGCTTACGCGTCATGTACAGGGAGCGGGAGACCACAGTTCCGAAGCTACCTGTGAAGAGTTGGATGAGCTTGCTTTTGGGAAGATGCGTTCCATGTTCTGTCGCTTCCACAAGGTTCCGACAGCGCCTGTTCGGCTCAAGCATTGACATCCAACCAGCCCTGAGCCCTTCAGCCCTTTGTAGTAGTTATTCAAACACCGTGGCCCGCCTTGGTTGAGAGAAGCCCAAAGCCTCAGCCATGTGGGAAGGACTCCTCACTAAGGTGGCTGGGCTCTCGGCTTTCGTTTCGGAAACGCTCTGTTCGCCTTAGCCCTCTGCCGCAAAAGGCGGTCGCTTTGCCGATGAATATACAAGAACTTACGCATACAGCGCGGCAAAGCTATAAGGATCATAACCGCTAAGAGCGCCGCACAGCGAATCTGCCTGGCACCTAGACTCCTGCAGTGCGAAGCACCCCAAAGGCCTTTTCGCAAAGCTGCAGGACTCTTCTCACGCACCATCACTAGATTCGACAAGACCTAAATCCTAACCACTGCAAGACCCATAAGCCCCAAACTGACCCAGGCCACGGCAGCCAAAGCTCCCGATGCGAAGCTTCTTTGCCCCTGGCTTTGTCGAGCTTGGTTTTATGCTGGGAAATTCTGGAGGTTCTCGAGTTTAGGTTCTCATGTTTTCAACGAGCGTTGCAGTGCAGGCTTGCTTCTGGGTGTTCAGAAGGATGTGAAGAGGCATTGAGCCAAGGCTTTAGTGGTCGCCGCCCTGAAGCTGCAAGACTGAACACTCCAGTAGCCTGGATAACTCAGGCAGCTACTCTGTTAGAATGCTCTTGAAGGCAGTAATTCTTGCTCGATTTTGGGATGGAGGGTTTGGGTTGAAGACTTTCTGGACTCAGCATGTCGCAGCCCTGGCTGCAGCTTACTCACAGCTGTAGGGGTGGTTAGACAAATCGTTGTAAAAAGTTATATATATATATACACGATTATAATATAGGTTTCTTTTCAGACGGCCCGGTACCCTGATGCATCATCGAAGAACGAAACATCTCTCTGTGAAGCTGGTCATCCAGCGCTCCTTCTCACAGCCTCACTCTCTCATCACACGCGCTCCGACATGAAAGGCCCGGGAAACGGCAAGCGTACGCTGCTGCAGGCGGCAACCATGAACCCGAAGTGTCGTAGATTCAACAATCGGGGTCCGGTTTCGACTGTAAGCTGGAATTTCTGTTCGTGCAGGGGCTCGGGCGGTTTGCGGGGGGCTTGGGAACTGATTCGGCACAGCTTAGAGGAGAAGCATCGGTCCAATGGGTCGTCCCAAAGCCTGAATGCGAAACTCAAGGTCCTACTACTCTGAAACCCTAGACTTAGACACCGATGTTCGGCTTCCTGTCCTTGAGCTTGTAGGATTTCGGCTTGCTGGCTTCGGGTCTTTCGGCCCTAATCCTTTGAGTTGACATGGGTGTGTCTAATGATTCCCGATGGCCGCTCGTGTGAATGACACGAGGATTTCGTAATGCACCCAGGTTTCGAAGATAGCGATCGAACCGGACTGTTTTGCTCCTGCTGTTTCTTATGGAATATGTGTTCAACCGCTCTCAATGAAGCATTTCCCACTTCTGCACACAAGCGTGCAGCTGCTGGTTTGACCCATCCCGAGAAGTGCCGAAGAGACGTCAGAGTGTATTTTTCAAGTCACGGGCCAGCGTACTCAGAATCATGGTTGTCGCATCAGCCTTGTGTTTTTGAACGAACTCGTTCATTGTGATGCTTCTCGGTCGGTGCTTGTTGTGGCAGTGGCCTTCCACGGCCAACGCCATCGCACACCCAACCCAGTTGGAGCTTTTCCTTGCCCTAGTCGTTCCAAGTGTCACACTTTCGGCGCAGCAGCCCCGCCATCAGTCAGGCGCTGCATCAGCATGCCTGTCCACTGGCAGTCCAGACAGAGGCTTCTGCTTCGCAGGAGGGTGGCCACAGCCGCGCTGTAGGCGCCGGATGCGAAGGTGTTCGTGCAGTAGCATAGAATTTCGAGCAGGGCGGATTCTGCTTTTGGCTTTGGTAGGCGAGTTTTCTTGACATGATATTTTATAGGTGGCTGGGGCTCCTTGGAGAAATGTTTGTAGCTATTCATTCCGGCGAAAGGTCTGCAGCTCTTGCTTCCAGAGAACTGTTTTTGGGGTGGATTTCCAGAGCTCAACAATGCTGCGGGGCAGTTAGGTCAAAGGTGCCAAGCTCAACGTTGTCGCTTTTCGGCCACCCCTCTCTACTTAGATTTCAGGCTGTTGCCACTTCCCAGCCAGCCAGGTTGCAGGCGAGTCGATACCCCAAACTGCCCAAGATCCTCAGCCCGAAGCTGCAAGAGTTTCCAGGCTTGAGTGGCAAAACCCTACAGCGCGTCCTGCAACCCAAAGCTCTCAAGCCTAGCCCAAATCCTTGGCAGAAGGAAACATTACTGTAAGCTCTGAGCTCCTGGGGTTTTACCACCGGTTTGTTCGGGTTGCTTTGTCGCGCAACCTCTAAAGTTCGACCAGGCGAGTTTGTGTGTTTCATCATATTTTGTGACCTAAACCCTAAACCCTAAACCCTAAACCCTAAACCCTAAACCCTAAACCCTAAACCCTTATCTAATCTCCTTGGCTGAGCTACCCTTTGCCCTACCGGCCTTATTCCTGACAGATGGAAATTGAACTGCCCGACTGCCCGAAGCCTAAGTCCTTTTAGGCCTTTGAAGCTGCAACCGCCGGAGACCAAAGAACATCATCTTCAGGTTTGGATTTCGCATGATTTCGCACACTTTGGCGTGCAAGCCTTGATCCTGCTGAACCGATGAATGTTGAGCATGTAACTGGATTCTGGGAGCTAGCTGTGTGGCTGGCTCAGAGGATCACGAGGTTGATTACATGCTTTCGTATTCGTGGTGTGTCCTTTTGCTGCAGGCTTGTGTCTTGCAGGTTTTATGGTTCAGTGTTTGCATATCTGTACATGTGCATGCATACAGCTGTATGTATATGTATGCGTATACGGTTTATGGCAGGTACAAGCACACCCGGCAAGCTAATTTCGGGTCATGGAGCCGGTTCAAGGGGCTCACCGGCGGCAGACCCCAAAGGCCGCACACACCCAGAGCATCCGTGCAGAGCGTCAGACAATGGTATTCAAGGCTTCAAAGTTGGCTTTCGGACACATGTGCTCGACCCTGACTCGTTCATCCTGTGCCCGAGAGAGAGAGAGAGAGAGAGAGAGAGAGAGAGAGAGAGAGAGAGAGAGAGTGAGAGAGAGCATCAGGGGCCCACCTCGCGGTGCGGAGGGCTTCGCTCGCCCTCTC
>CAJNDV010035057.1:7500-15194 GCA_905221635.1 Symbiodinium sp. CCMP2456 | reverse complement strand
ATATAATAGATAGATAGATAGATAGATAGATAAATAGATAGATAGATGTACACACATACATATGCACTTCCACGTCTTGACAAACAGATCTACCGATTGCATGCATATCTATATGTAGGCACACTCATTTCCTTGTTTGGCTTTGACTTGCTATCGAAGGCAAAGGGATCGACGAGGGCGAGAATGGATTGTACAGCGTCGCCGAATCCAGGAATTAGGGCTATCAGGCCAAGTGGCGGCAGCTGCGGTGGTTGTGCCGGCACGTCCCGTGAGATCACTTTCAGGGGCATGTCCTGACAAAGTGGGTCTGACTACAGTGGTCCGAGTTCGGGCACGGCGGACCTGGCGTAGTTGGCTGAGGGCGTCGGGAGCAGGGTTCGGGCTTTGTGGTTTACGCAGGGGATTTTGAGTTGCGGCTTACGGACCATGACCAGGACATTGGCTTCGCAACTGCCCCCAACCGTGCAGGCCCAATTATAGTATGCTCCACGCCAAAGAACATAAAGTAGCATGATGACTTCACAGTGCCAACAAAAGTGACGGTAGAGGGGTTGTGGCAACCGTGAGTGCTCTAAGTAGGAATGCACAGACACAAATCATACCAATGAAACACCAGTAAACTGTTACGCAGAACAAACAACTGCCCTCATCATAACGACCACTAGCCGCATAGACGTGCGTTCACTTGCATCATCATCATCATCATCATTATCATCATCATCGTTGCCATCACCATGAGCACCAGCATCTTCATCATCATCAACGTCGCGTCGCCATCGTCATCCTCGTCCTCGTCATCATTCATAAGTCGTCTCTACCGTAGAGCAGCGCGGAGCAGGGCGAAAAGACCTCCCACAAACTCGACACGAGAAGAAGAAGCAGCAACAAATGAACCCGTATTCTGGTTGGCATTGGCTTCTGTGACAGCTATGATCACGCCCGTGACTGCAAATCCGGCTAAGGTCATACTTTCAGGCATCAAGCCGCTCCCCGTCATCAATACCCGCGGCATCACCTGGGGCCCCCTGCAGGTTCGTAGCCGCTCGCCATGGAGGACCAGGACATGCGATCACAGCCGGGGCCCGACAGGCTGTCCTCACACGGCTTAGGGCTGGAGTCTTCTTCGTTGAGGAAGGTTGCATCTGGATGTCTAAGAGGTCCTCAGCATCTACAGACGGAGCAGAGTGTCTGCGAATCCCTTTGGCTAAAGACACACTAGCTTCAAGAGGAAAATCTCGCCTCAGTCGCTCAGGGGACAGTTCAAGGGCACAAACCCCTCAGAAGCCCTGCTTCCGGGCCGTCCTGAACTCAGGATGTGAAGGGCTCATCACTCCAATCAGTAAAACCTTTTACTATCCTTCTGTTTTTGCTTTTTCTGTGGTCACTACAGTACCTCGGCAGTAGCAGGGTCGTAACAGGAGTCATGAGTAGTCGACGCCGTCTCTTACTACTCCTGTTACTTCTACTTCTACTTCTACTTCTACTCCGACTTCTACTCCTACTTCTACGTGTACTTCTACTTGTGCCACTGGCCGCTACTACTACCACTGATACCACAACAACCACCACCACCGCTACTACTACCACTACGACCAGTACCGTTACCACCACCGCCACAACCACTACCACTACCAGTGCCACTACTTCCACTCGCTCCTCCTCCTCCTCCTCCTCCTCCTCATGCTGCTCCTCCTCATCCTGCCCTTCTTCCTCCTGCTGCAAGCATTGCTGCTCCTGCTCTTCTGCCTCCTTCTCCTCATGTGCACAAGCTTGCTGCGTGTGCTCCGACATCCAAACTGTGACGCTATCCCAGACCTTCAGCCTTAGAGACTCCAATATCCTAAGCCCACCCCCCCAAATCCGGAAAACCCAAAGCAAAACCCCAAGAACGAGGCCCAAAGCCCCAAACTCCCGGAATCCCTGGCGGCTAAGGGTGGCCATGGCTCCATGGTCGTCATCTCCGATGGCCAAGGCGCCTGGGCAAGCCCGGGGCTTGGAGCGGATATAAGAGTTTGGGGGCTTAGAATGCAATTGGGGAGGATGTAAATTACAGGTTTGGGGGGTTTGGTCTTGATTTATGGTTTTCGTAGCTACAGGTTAGGGTCTGGATTTTAGGTTTAAGGATGTCTGGCGTCAGGGTTTATTGTCTTAGGGTTTTAGTGTCTGGGGTTTAAAGTTTAGACTGCTGGGTTGGTGTAGAGTGTTGCGGCTTGGGGAATTTTAAGTCTGTGCAGGGACACCCACCTCCTCTCCACTCCCAAATGCCTTGACATCCCAACCGCAAAGTCCTGCTTCCTGCCTTCTGCAAGCCTTGTATGCTTTAGGCCTTCAGGGGTTTAGGGTTTAGGTGCCCGAAGCACCAAGGTCAACAAGGCCTTCGGTACCCCGAAGCCTCCGTGATTTAGAAGCATGGGGCATGCCTTCGTTTGACACATTTTGGGAATACATCCTCAATGAGTACATTTCTGTCATACCAATCGCGTACTGTGAAGTCATAGGTACAGGCTGTTTGTGACCGTACGTGCGTTTGTTTACTTGAATGCCCCTACGTGGATGGTTTGTGCGATTATATAAGCCCTTCTGCAGACTCCACCACCGTGTGATACCGTGTGCTTCCCCTGGCAATAATAAGAATGGGGATCCTCCTGCTATGAGGTTGAGAAGTGGATGTACGATTCGGGAGAATACTGAGATTCTTGGAACGGACCTCCGGGAAACAAAAGGCTTGGTGACCGGGTTTTCGCCTCGATCAGAGGCCCCGACCCCCGGACTGCCCTGGACCCCACACCAGCTCAGCTAACTCAGTAGAAAGGCCCGGATGGGTTCCATCAGCTCCGGTAGCGGAGCTTCGCCGAAGGAGGTCTGGAAAGATGCCTCCCGCGGTTCAGGGCTTAATCTTTTAGGGTTTGAGGGTTCCTGGTCTAGGGTTTTGGGTGTGTAGGTTTTTAGGACTTTTGGGTTGGTGTCCTTGGCGATCTTGTTGTTCGGCTTCGGATTCAAAGGGGCTAATGATCTCAAGATGAAGAAGCCCCAGAGCCTCAACTGCAAGTCGCCGAACCTTGAATCCCCTCAGTTGGGCACCAAACCGGGATGCCCCGCGGTGCACGCTTTCGTTTCGTACGTTTGTCACTGTGTGCTTGTTGGTGTTGGTGTTGGTGTTGGTGGTGGCGGTGGTGGCGGTGGTGGCGGTGGTGGCGGAGGTGGCGTTGTTGCGTCACTTCTTCAGGCTGTCTTTAACCTTTCGAAGTTCGACCATCCGGTGCAGCTTGAAGCAGCGACTAAAGAACCTGAACTCCTGAGGCACATCGCATCAGCCCTCGAGCAGGTTACGATCGAAGCTCGAAGCTTCTGCCTTCCCGAACGCACACGGCATTAAATTTAGAGCCTAGTACATCTCGAGTCGCAAGCCTTCGTCCGTAAAGCCAAACCCGAATGCTCCAACGGAAACGAGGTCTCAAATCCCTGAAACCATATTATATAATATAATATCATATCATCTCATATAATATAGTATTGTATTATATTGTATATATATATATATATATATATACTGCTACCTAAACCCCGAAAACCAAGCCGCAAAGCCGCAGCAGCGCTCCTATCCGCAGCCCGCGTGCCCTCACAAAAACCCTAAGAGAAAGCTTCAGGCCCTTCGAGTACCCGGTAAACCCCACGACCGCGGCCTCCCCCTTCCTGGTGAACACGGGGCAGGTGGATCGTTCGATGACCTGGGTTTTCAAACCATGTCCGCGGCTTTGGGTCACCCCAACCCCTACCCTGAACCCCGAAGTACACGCCTCCCAAGCTTAAGTCAACTTCCTAGGCCCTGGGCCCTGTTCCGTAGCTCCTCATGTATCAGTTTCAATGGGTGCCCCGATCATGGACAGCTACCAGTAGGGGCCAAACCGGATGCGCCTCTTGCTGCGATTAGGGCGTGGCCTCTGAGGTTTATTCCGTCTGCGACTCGCATTATGATTACTACCGCGCCTCTTATGTTCCCGTTCTTTGAAGATCCTGATAACACTGCTCGCTTCTGCCAGCATATACACTACTGCTGATGAGATTCACGACGTTAGCCTGCAGTACTACCATTGACTACCATCTCTCATCCCCACCGGCAATCGGACTTCGCTCTCGTGGTTTACGGTTTAAGGCTTGTCCGGGTTTCGAAAGTAACCCTAGGCTTCCCCTGCCCTAGGTGAAAAGGCCGTCTCGGGTGGAGGCTTGTTGCAAGAGGTGTGCAAGGTTTCCAAGCCTTGCCTTCTTGTTTCGCAGAGGAGCCCCTGCGACCCCAGAAAAAATGCAAAGTAAAAAATCTCCGGGTCACCCTGACTCATCGCTGAGTCCCCAAATCAGCCCTAAGGACTAGACTCCAACCCCAAACCCAGCAAAACCTAGGTTCTGACAATTCCCTTAACGCAAAACGCAAGAACACCAAAAACCTCTCCACAACCCTAAACCCGTGTGCCTCAACCTGAATCCCCTAAACCCTAAACCCTAAACCCTAAACCCTGAAAGCCCAAACCCGAAGAAACAGAAAAGTTCACCGAGTCTGAGGTCACCGCCACCTGCGCCGACTCGGGAGAGCTGTCCTCCAACCTGAAGGTTGCAGCTTTAGAGCTTCATGATTACCAATAATAATTTGGGGTTTAGGGGTTAGGGTTTAGGGTTTAGGGTTTAGAGCTTAATGTAGGGGCCTAAATAATTACCAATAATAACTTGGGGGTTATGGTTTAGGGTTTAGGGTTTAGAGCTTCATGTAGGGCCTAAATAATTACCAAAAAGGGGGCTACTTCTCATGATTATGGTATCCTGGGCCCCAAAACCCTATTGTACTTGCTAAGGCCCCTATAGTAGGATAGCAATCAGCAGACCCTGTGCTCCTAGACTCCCCGTCAACACTCCTTTATATAATAGCGGCCAATAACGATGACGACAACAGTTCTCGTAATTACTAAGCGCGATGATAGTAATGACAACACTCATCACAATAACAATAGTCGTCATCATAATTTGACAAAAACAAACGTTTTGCGGTAAACAAGAACAGCGAAATAATGACCATAATAAGACCGATTATAGCTAATAACAACATGGTATTAATGATTAAAGCATACAAGCAGTGAGAATACTGCCCAAACTTTACCCTGACACCAGAGACCCTGGAAGTCGTCAGAAATGCGCCTTCCTTTTTCCACCTTTCGAGCTGCTCTAGGACTAGTCCCTTTCGTACGGCGTGCTTCTGCTACCCAAAATCTCTAGTCTCTTTCGAGCGGTGTCTTCCTGTTTCTCGAATGCTCTGGTCTCTTTCCAGCACCTTGCTCCTTATTCTGTCCGTTTCGAGCCGCGCGCTCCTTCTTCTCAAATTGCCGAAACTGCTTTCGAGCGGCTTGCTACCGTTTATCAAAAGCCCCACCCCTTTCGAACAGCTTGCTCCGTTTTCTGAAGAGCTCGAGTTCGTTTCGAGCTGTTTGCTCGTTGCACTCATATGCTCTAGTCGTTCGCGAAGTATGCTCCTGTGTATCAAAGCTCTTGTCCTTGCGAGCCGTTTGTTTCCTTGTTTCAGCCGCTGTATGGCCTTTTGCTTCCTTCTCTCATATGCTCTCATCCCTCGAGCGGTTTGCTCGTTGTTTTCATTCGCTCTAATCCTTCGAGAAGTCCGCTCCGTCGTATCAAGGCCCTAGTTCCTTGTGAGCCGCTTGTTTCCTTTTCTCAGCCAATCTAGCGCGTTTCGTTTTTGAATGGTTAGCGCCTTTGTTCTCAAATGCGTTAGTCCCGTTCGAATGGTTTGATCCTTTTTCTCAGATGCACTGGTCCCTTTCGAGCGGCTTACCTGGGCCTCTGAAACGCTCTATTCGTTTCCGAGTGGCTTCCTTCTTTTAGTAGGTTAGGGTTTGGCGGCCTAGTGTAGCATAGTTGTATCGTGAAAAAACTAGCCCATGTATGCACATGTGTGTTTACAGAGGCACATAAGCTCGTGCGAACATGTATACTGTATACACTCACAGACACATGCACCTAGAGACGTGCATAAGTGCATGCTCAAACACGCAGGTATCAGCCTACATCTACATGTGCCGGAAGGTCAACAATATCCGCAAGGGTAACAGCCAGTGCAAGAGCGAGCAAGATCCAGTACCGTTACCACAAGTCTCATTCGCAGGATGACAATTACAGCACTACAACTACTCTACTATGCTTATGGTAACCGTCCGAGCGACAAGTCGTCCAGGAACCCGTTCTTCCTCGGCGGGGCGTTCGCTCAAGCGCCCATGTCGTCAAAAGCTGGGGGGTGCTCCATGCCCCCATCTTCAGGGCTCCAGAAGCTCATGCATCCAGAGGCTTCGAGTTTGGACCCTCAGGTTCATGACTTCCCTTTGGGAGTAGGGTTCAAGCGGGCATCGGGCTTACAATGTAGGATGTCCCGTGTGGGAATTAAGGTTGGAATGCTGATTTGAAGATTCCAACACCCCTGACTGACTGCAAACCATGTACCCAAAGCGACGTAATGTTGGCGACTTCCTCCCTCCGCCGGCCCTTTGTACCCCTTGATCCCCTTCCAAGGTTTGCAGTTTTTGGCGTAGGGACGAGTGGTTTAGGGACTTTGGGGTTTAAAAATACTGAGCTTGCTTGCGTTTGTTGGCGCATCGACCCTCTCTCACCGAAGATGCAGGGTCAGGGCGGCTGAGCCGCCCAGGGCTCTAGCACAACCAATTTGAAATTCAAGGGTCTTGGGCCAGTCTGTCCTCTTTGTATGCTCGATCTCGCAAGCATGCGGGGTTTTCAGAAACTTAGGGGTCCTTACCTGAAGGAACCCTTGTACGCAGGAGCCATATTCGGGTCCCTAATGTTTCTGCTGAGCCGAGCATCACTTTCACCTCCTGGCCCGCAACGGAGACGATGCCCTTCCGAACTGCCATTGGAGGCACGAACCTGTTTGCAGGGGCCTCCTGCAGCTGGAGATTAAACAAAGCGCCCGGAAGCGCAAGAAGGAATGACTGATTGAAAAGACAAGCCCTTTCTGGGCAGGTTCAGAAAGAGTGTACTTTCTACAAAGCCCGCTTGCATAGGCATCATGTCGTGTAACTGCTGCGAGCCAGAACTGCGAGGAGCAGCACAAGCTTCCGGTCCCTGTACGGGGCCCCCAGGGCAAGAACTTTAGGACGGAGAGATCTGCTCTCTTGCGTCACTCTCGGATTAGGCACTGTTTTCGGGAAAGGGTTTAGGGCCTCAGGGATTTAGGATTTAATTAGTGGGGCTTGTCTTGGAAGATTGAGACATGACAAAGGTATGATTTTGGGGATTCCCTTGTTCGGTGCACTTGCCCTGATATTGTCCCGGTCCAGCCACACGTTTCACCCAAATCAGCGTTCCTGCGCGTAACAGAGGGGCCTTCATCAGTAGAACAGGATTTGGGGGCCGTACTTTACCACAAGTGTGTGCTAAGAGATCCGACCCCTATACTAGGAAAAGACCCCGATCCGCTAAATCCAATCCAACCCAAGCCATAGCATGGCACGGCAGGGCAAGGACCTCCATTGGTAATTGTGAAGGTGTTTCCGGTGATATCATCCATACCTCGGAAATTAGGACTGCGGTTGTAGGCGAGGTGGGGCTTAGGGTCTGGAGAGCTTTGAGATCTAGACTGTTGAGACAAAACTCAATTGCTTGCAGCCTCCAACGCCGCCATGCAC
>CAJNDV010035057.1:0-5000 GCA_905221635.1 Symbiodinium sp. CCMP2456 | reverse complement strand
CGTCAGGCCCTTTATCCCTTTCGCCCCCTAGTGGGAGAACCAGGATCCCAAACCCAAGAGACCTCATATACCCAAGCCCTTCTAATTTTTACGGCCCTCATTTGGTGTTGCACTACGCGGTGGGAAGACAGGATCCTCCCCAGCCCGCAAATTGGCCCCTATCCCTGAACCAAAATCGAAAGACGGGTTTAGGGGATTAGGTTTTTTTTTAAAGCCTTTAGGGGATTAGGGTTTAGGGTTTAGGGTTTCCCTTTGAGGTTTCGGCCTTTGGAATCTTGTAGGGTTTGGGCCTGGCCCCCCACCCTCAAACCCTGGCTCTTGAGACTCGCGCATGAAACTGGTCATAGGAGTGGGGGAGCATGTTAGGGTTTAGGCTTGCTAATCTGGATCACAATACCGAACTAACCAAGCGCAATAACAGCCAAAAATCCCAGAAGCCCGCCCGAAAACAAAAAACAACGGGTAAAAGCATGGAGGTACTCTCTGGGCTCCAGGCGCATTGTCGATGTAGGCATTCAGGGCCGGGATCTGTTTCAGGGCGTAGGCGCTGGCCTTGGCATTTCCGATTTCGGCACATCTACAACGGCCTCAATGGTTAGAATAGGCTCTGGGATATGTTGTGCTACTATGATCATAAGGAAGCCTATTGGAAAAAAATCATGCATTCTTTGGGCCCCTGTTGTGTGATTGCCATAGTCTCCTGCCTCTCTTGGCATGATAGTGAGGCCGTGGGCTTGTGGGGCGGCATTGAAAATCTCGGTTGACTTCGTAGTCATTTATGTGCGGAGTTTGCCTGTTTGTGTTGGCATAAGGAGCAAAGGGATGTGCCGTGCATGTTTCCCAAATGAACTCAGAGTTTTAATGCTGGTGTTCCCTATGAACTTGTTCGTGTAGAACAACCAGGTCCCGCTACTCTCATCTTGCCAACATGGAAAATCTGTGCCGAATCTGGCTGGTAACCTACTTGACGTAGACGGTCTTGGGCCCCTATAGTATCCACAAACATAGTGCTAGTCAGAATCAATTCTTGGAGGGGTTGGAGTATCTCGCAGTGTCGGAAGGATTCTAGCTGAAAGTTCTGGGCTTTCGGAATGAAAGGTCTCTGGGATTTTGGAGATGCAGAAGGTTGCAGAGGGAAGACTGCGGAGCACAGGAAGAAGTAGCGTTGGTGTAAACTTGAGGCCAGTCCTAGTAAAGCCTGAACCCTACTGGCCAAGCATTTTGACACTTTCCGTCCGAGCCATGAATGAGCTGCTTCAGGGTTCGGTCTTCTGATGTAGGGAAACGACCCGTCACAATCAATCCGCAACACCAAGAATGACGCCGAAAAAAAAACGACGACGACGACGACGGTAGCGACGAGAACAGCATCGACATCATGCTAAAGCTGATCCTGCTTCCCGGCTTATGAACATTCCGCTCGACTATACATCAGGTCTCGAGGTGCCAAGGCCTAAACCCCCCGAAACCGCGAGTCCTCGATGCTACAACCGGTTGCAGCGCTCCGTGCTCAAAGGCTCTAGGGACTCTAAGGTCAGCACCAGGAAGAAGGGAGATTGGAAGCCTAGCTTCGCGCCGTGCGAGGACTGGAAGATGTCTTTGTACTCCTGGCTCATGTGGGCGTGCGGAGGTCGGGGTCGGACCAATGGTGACGACGGACGCTTGTAGGTTTTGAGTGCGTAGGAGTTCGAAGACATGCACTTAAGGCCTCCGAGTTCTGAATTTCGGGCCTTCGCTGTGACCATACATGGCAGGTCATATCTGCGGCAGTGCTAAGCGGAGTGGCCCAAACAAGCGAAAGCTAGGCTTCTCGCCATTTTCTGTATAATTACTTGTTTCCGGTACCAAAGAAGATTGCCCACAACCCTTCGGTTTGGAAAGGCTCTGCCAAGCCTACTCCACGATTACGATATGAGAGATGGTTGATTGCTGCTGCCGAGCTTGCAAATGAAAGAAGGGACATGCCGTGACCCACCATCATCTATTCCGTCAGCATTGCTCGATCTCCCGATTGAAGACGCGGACGTAGCTCCAATGTGGAAAGCTGGGCACCATGCGTGAGGTTGCGGTTGCGACAGCCCAATGTAGAGCAATATAGGGGGCCCATTATACTACACTTATAATAAGGAACCCCCAAAGTAGTCTTGGTAATTATTTAGGCCCTACAGTAATCTAGGGCCCGCTGTGGAATTCTCCTCGCTGACCCTCCTGTCTAGCCGCCCGTGGGTCCTTTCGCATCTTTATCAGGCCAGACATGTCCACCTCCTGAAAGGTGGTCAGCATGGCCTCAGATGGTTCAGCATTCATCCTTGGGTTTCCGTTCAGAGAGCTTTTGAGGATGCTCTCCCAAAAATAGATGCAACGGCGCCATTCTCTAGTCAAAAAGACGGATCACTCGTACCCCAGATCCTTTAGCCTCTTCGCTTGTGTACCCAAACCACTTTCGGCCTCCAACAGGACTACGCAGGCACCCCTGGACAAAGCACAGAATGGACCGGGCCCTGGAATAGTTCGATGGCCCAGCCCGTGCTTATGGATCAGAAACTCACGTGGGAGCTGAAACCATCCGAGAGGCGAGGGTGTTTTGTGACTCTTTCAGGTTTCTCGCGATGGCTTGGCGCATGCCTCAGCCAAACGCTCGCCCGAGTCATCTCTCTCTGCCTGCATCTGCTAATGGACAACACATGCATGATGCGATAGTATTCGGAATTATGCAGTCATGGCTTACTTGTTGTGTCTATGGATAATGTAGTAGGATCTTACCCCTCAGCTTTGCAGTCTTCACAGCTTTTCAGTCTTCAGAGACTTCGGCCCTGTCCCACTTACCCTCTGGTTGAAGTCAAGGCTCACCATGCACCCTAAACGCTGAACCGTAGAGCCTAGCCCTCGTCATCTTACTAAAACCGTCGAGCCCTAACCCTCATAGAACCAAAACCGCTTACTTGCGGGCCTTACTAAACCCGCATTTCCGGAAGGCGGAGAGGTGTGCTGGGCTGGATGAGAGCTCCGGCCTTCGAAGTCCCAGCAACCCCCCCCCCCAGCCTGAAGTCAGGAAATTCAAGTGCGTATGGCTATGGTGGTTGTTATTTCTGCCATCGTTTAGAATGTCCCGCGTTGTGGTTGCCGGCATGCTTCTATCACTCCATCTGCTCATCCTGCTGTTGCTTGGGACTGTTAGCATACTCCAGGTTCTGGCGCCCGGCTGATACGGGCTCAGACGAGCACATAGACACACGGGTCCGGCAGCTCGGGTCTTCCCGAAGCCTCCTCAAAGTTCAGGGGCCCTTCTACCCCCCAAAAACCCCAAACCCCAAGAGCCCCCAGACCTTCGTCTCGGTGATGTTTCGGGCACAACTTGGAGGTTCATGGGTAGTTAGAAGTGGGGTTATAAGAGGGTGACTAAAGTTCTAACCCATCTCAGGGCACTTCAGCCCCCACCTATAACCACCCTGAACCTCCAGAGGTAGCCCAAAAGACACCAAGCCAAAGAACGGGTCATCTTCTCACGCCTCTCGCCTCGCTCGGGCGAGGACGGGGCGCTCGCGGCCTGCTAGGGGCTTTGGGGCTTTGGATCAGGGTTCGTGAACTTTGGGTTTTTTTTTGGAACTTTGGGGTTTAGGGTTTAGGGCTTAGAGTCTAGAGTTTGGGGTTTATAGAGTTTGGGGTTCGAAGTGCCCAGGCGGGCGAGGCCGCTCTGAGGACATCAATATCGGGGGCCTACCCCCGCTTAGTAATCCCTTGTAGTGTTCTCCTTAACAATACATGGAAGGGGGGGGGTACTCCATCCCTCAATAAAAACTCGAAACTCGAAAAGTGGCTTTATTATTAAGGTGTGTTTTGTTTCTATTGCTACATTGCGGAGGATCTAGCTCCAGCTGAGATCCAGTGCTCCTGATCCAGGTCCTACTGCGGCTCTTGCTCCTGCTCTTGCTCCTGCTCCTGTCGGGGCTCTTGCTCTTGCTCCTGCTGTTTGCTCTTGCTCTTGCTCTTGCTTTGACTCTGGCTCTCGGCAATCTCGCTCTCGCTCTTGTTCTTGCTGCGGCTCTTGCTCTTGCTTCTGCTTTTGCTCGTGTTCTTGCTCTTGCTCCTGCTCCTGCTCTGGCTATCTTCTGCTCTTGCTCCTGCTTTTGCTCCTACATTCCTCTAACTCAGACTAGGTTTTAAAAGGCGGAAACGATTTCAGGATGATTTCCCCGCAACTGTTTTTATTCTCAATGGTGTGTATAATCATTTACTAGATATGGGAAAAATTACTGACAATCAACCTCCGCCCTCTCTGCCCCACTCCAAGCGGCTGAAACATCTCGTTCGGGCTCTCTGAATCCGTGAACTTGGCCCTACACCCAAAAATTTGTGAGCGCTTGTGAGCACCCGGGCATTATGCCTCCTTTGCCATGAAACAATCCCCGAAAGTCCCACCAACCCTGCAACCCCACACCACTACAATTCCTTAAGCCCCTCAAGACTACAACCCTACGCACCATAACCCTTAAGTCCTCATAGAAGCCTTATTGTGAGGCTTTCCAGCAACCCTTGTAGTAGCTTCTATAAACCCTACTACCTTGAAACCCATAACCTTCATAAGACACATGTAGACCAGTACCGAGGTTTATGAACGTTCACATCAAAGAACCTTGACACAAAAATCCTGAAAGAAAACTCAAAACATGGAACCCTACAAACCAACAAAAACCTTGCAAAAACTTCCAAAAAAAACACTTAAAAAGGAGCAGCCGCATAAAACCTTTAAAACAAATCCTTAAACCAAGGGAAACCAAGAGTAAAAAGTAGGACTTCCCAGCTTCCCTGAGGCTCCCGGCCGCCGGCGCGGCCGACTTCGGGGCCGGCGCGGCCTGACTTTCAAGGGTTTTAGTGTTTAGGGCTTTAGGGCTTTAGGGGTTTAGGGGTTCAGGGTTTAGGGCCCTAAGCCCTAAGCCCTTTAGTTTCGACCGAGACCATTAACCCTAAACCCCAGAAACTAAATCTTCGACAACCCCCGA
>CAJNDV010035056.1:12907-25201 GCA_905221635.1 Symbiodinium sp. CCMP2456 | reverse complement strand
ACTGCTACTGCTAGTGCTGCTACTGCTACTTCTCATTCAAAGGACATGAGCACCAGATCACGATGCGCCCTGACCCTAAACCTTAACCCCTAGCCCCTCAGCCAAGAGCCAACTTGGAGACTTTTCTGGACACAAGACTTTGCGATTTAGGGTTTATGTAGAGGTTCGGGGTTTAGGGTTTAGAGATTTAGGGGTATAGCGCTTGGGGTTTGGGGTTTTCCAAGACTTTGGGGATATAGCCTAAACCCTAAACCCTAAACCCTACGGGTTTAGCTGAGGAGATGTTCCCTATGCCGGACCCAGTGTGACCTGGCGGCATTCACTGTTCGCTGGCCGCAGGATCTTCCAAGACCCCTGAATTAAGGAAATTCACTCTAAATTGTCGCAGGATCCGTCTAAACCCTAAGCCCTAAACCCTAAATCTTAGACCCTAAATCATCGTATATCCTTCTAAACCCTGAAGCCTAGACCCTAAACCCTAAATTATCGTAGGATCCTCTAAACCCTAAACCCTAGACCCTATACCCTAAATTATCGTAGGATCCCGCTACACCCTAAACCCTAAACCCTAAATTATCGTAGGATCCCTCGTAAGATTTCAGGTTCTTTCCTTCATTAAGGGATCTTGGAAAGTTGGCGGCTCTAGGCTTGAATCAGCCTGGCTTACTCCATTCTGAGCCCTGCAAAGCTCGAGATGCAATAGGGTTTAGGGTTTAGGGCCGTCAGCCCTTCTGCCGGAAAGATACATTTTATGGCAGAAAACAGGACGTCATGATGCTCGTCATAACATACTATCATTATTTCGTTATTGTTACTGCTATCGTGAAGTTTTGTGATGTCATACAATAAAGTGTCTTGCATTGAGAAGATAGACATGCGCGCCCCGGGTTTGTCAAGAGCGTAGGGTTTTTTATGAGACCCGAAGCCCCAAATCTCGCAGCTTAAAAGAGCCTCGGGATTCGTGTCATGAGACCCTAAACCCTAAAACTCGCAGCTTAGGGTTTAGGGTTTAGGGTTTAGGGTTTAGGGTTTAGGCAGCCTAAAGCAACCGTTTGAACAACACAGCGGTTCGGACGGATCGCCAGGAACCTTAGCACGAGAACCTGGGACCACGGGCCATGTTCAGATACCTGCGGCTGGATTATTCCCAAAGGGTCCAAAGGACCTAAGAATCATGTACTTAGGGTTTAGGGTTTAGGGTTCTACTTAAGACCTGGATTTGGGTTACGGATAGTAGTTTTGTAGGGTAGTATTCAGAAGAGTATATGATGATTAGGTACTTGGACCCTTAAGGATTCGATTTAAGACTTGACACTCTATTCCTGAATAGCTTGAGGGCTAGTAGTGAGCCTTGTTGGACCTAGCAGAAGTGAAACCTGCACGACGTCCACATGCATCGCCAAAGATTAACCCTATCGGTCGAAAGGACCTAATAATGAGGTACTTAGGTTTCGGATAGTAGTTATGTAGCTTACTGTTTGGGAGAGTATATGATTATTAGGTACTTGGGTTTTTGGGGTATAACCGTTAACCCTATCATGTTGTTGAGGCTCGCCCTTTCGTCTAATCAAGAAATCTCCCAGCAGCATTCTAAATGACCATGGCGCAACCCGAAACTCCACACAGCAAAACCCCGAAACCCCAAAGCCGGAAAAGAACTCCTTTTCTAGGCATGGCTCCTACGCTACACCCTAAACCCTAAATCCTGAACCCTAGTCCCTAACCCCAGTGCCTTCAACCATGCTTAGGCCACAGATGCCACTTACCTCTTGGCCGCTACACCCTAAACCCTGAACCCTAAACCTTAAACCCTAAACCCTAAACCTTAAACCCTAAGCCCAAACCATCAGGCCTCAAATACCTCCACTGCCGGGGATGGACGACCTTACGCGGAAGCAGACCAGCGCTAAGGCCGACCAGTGACCCGACGGCTGAAGCGGTTTAGGCTTTAGGGCCTTTAGGGTTTTAGGGTTTATGGGTTTAGGGGTCTAGGGTCCAGGGCTTCGGGTTTAGGGTTTAGGGTTCGTTTCTTGTTTGTTTTGAGTGTGTCAGGCTTAGGGGCTTAGTAGGAACACTTCGGTTCTGGATGATTTGAGTATGTTTCCTTACAGCAGATTGGCTTCAGGTTTCCAGGTGCAGACAAATCAGGAAAGTACGAAATCTGTGTATGCAGTATGTGCGTCGTATTCTGCTTCGGGCATCCGTGACGAATGTTTGCTGCCATAGGTGAAAGGATCAGGTTATCGTCAATGTTGTCATCATCAACAAGAACTGCCACCACTGCACCACCACCACCATCATCATCATCATCAGCATCAGCATCGGCATCAGCATCAGCAGCATCATCATCAGCAGCATCATCATCAACATCAGCACCAGCATCGGCATCAGCATCAGCATCAGCATCAGCATCAGCATCAGCATCAGCATCAGCATCAGCATCAGCATCAGCATCAGCATCAGCATCAGCAGCATCATCATCATCACCATCATCATCATCACAAACATCATCATCAACATCATCATCCACAAACAACAACATTACTAGCATTAGAAACACATTCATTGATTCATCACCAACAGCAGAAAGCATCCTCAGCATCACCATTGACACCGGTGGCCCGGAACCAAAGCATGGTAGTGTATTGCCATGAAATTATGGGGCACAGTCCGTGATCAGTAAAAGATGAGAAGTATAACTGAACCCTAAACTCCGGGCCCTAACCGCTAAAGCCTGAACCCTAAATCTCCAAACCCTAAACCTCTAAACCCTAATCCGTATACCTAAGTCAATAAGGTAGGGTTGGCTGACTAAGGTTGATCCGCTTCGTTGCTCGGCCGCACTTCGAGACTGCGCAGATCTGAGATGCCCTCAATGCCAAGCTCCGCCCCATGTTCATTTTCGAGCCTTAATAGGATTCGGATTCGGGGGTTAGGCTTCGAGTTGTTTGATGGCTTGAGTCAGTGAGTGTGTGTATGTGGGGGCTTTACAGCTGGTTTGTCGGATTTGGCGTTGTCACCTATCACCTAAACCCTAAATCCTAAACCCTAAACCCTATATCCTAAACCCTGAATCCTAAATCCTAAACTTGTTTTCCCCTTACCCGGTACCAAAGAGCCACGAAACTCTGCGATTGCCTGCAACATATGGGTGGTTGTCAAAATTATGGTCCCTTTTTAGGGTTTAGGGTTTAGGGTTTTTGGGTCCTTACTTATTATAATACGGCACTTATTATTTAGGGTACCCCAAAGGGGACCATAATTGTGACAACTACCCATATATCACTGTTCTTAAAGACCCGAACCGCCCTCCCTCCTAAACCCTACACTCTAAGACCCTGAACCAACTCTACAGCCGGAATATCTGCAGCCCGAGTCATCAAGCCGAACATGGAGCATTTAGTGGCTTTAGTGCTCTTCTGGTTCTTAAAGCCTAAACCATAAGCCCTAAACCCTAAGCTCTTTGGTTCTCTCCTGGAAGAACGCTAGGATGCCTCCGTCCGAGGTCTCTGAGACCGCCCGAGCGGTTTTTCCAGAGGAGACATGGGCCCACGCTCGGTTTTAAGGTTAAGGTTCAGGGTTTAGGCTTTAGGGTTTAGGGTTAAGGTTTAGTGTAGATTTAGGATTTAGGTAGGATCTCTTGTTTTCGGTTTGCGGTTTAGGGCGTCCTTATATGTTGGGGCACCTCATTTAAATTTAATTAGGGGTCTTTACAATGAGCATCCTGCTATCCAAGGTCTATGTTCGGGTTGCGCTGATTTGCTGAAGCCCCTAAGCCCTAAACCCGTCCTACATCGCACAAACGTCCGTCGTTCAGGGTTTTTTGGGGTTTCGGCTTTGTGAGTTCTGGCCTCTGCTTGGATGGTCATGAGACTTAGTGACGAGGGTTATACATGAGGCTACTATAGATATAACCACTTACTTGTAACCCCGATTAAGGTACCTTTAACCCTAAACCCTAAACCCTATATGGGAGTTTCCGAAAATTAGGGTACCTTATTTGGGGGGTCCTTATAATAGGGATCCTATTATTTAGGGTACTATATTAGGGTCCCTATTTTCGGAAACCCCCATATGTACCTACTAAGTCCCATGATCCTCCAAGTAAGGGGTTCATTCCGGTGAGGATCGAACCTTGCCGTCGTGCCCGCCAGGTCCAGGATTCTCTTTCGGTGTTGTCCACACAAGTTCCCAAGTACCGATAGAGTCTAGGGTTTAGGGATTATAGGGCTATAGCGGTTACTGGCCCAAACCAGATCTATAGGAATCCTACTTTCTAATGTGCATTGAGTAGGTTATTAGTTATAGGCGGACCCTGTGAGTTTGGGGTTTTGGGATCCAGGACGGCGGCAGAGCCATACACGAAGTAATGTCCAGTGAGCAGCAATATCTGACCTCGCAGTGTTGGCTGTTTTCTTCCTTGCCAGGAGATCCTAAACCTAAACCCCTACAAACCCTAAGCCCTAAAATTTGATACTTATGGTATGATGTACCCCAAAACCCGGCTCTCTTTGGTCCTTTGCCAGGAGATCACTGACCCGCTATTCCTGTCCAAGTGGAAGGAAGAGCTTCTCGACATCGCTGCGCCCCGTCAAACCTTGGGCTCTCGTTCAGGGTTTACGGTTTAAGGTTTAGGGATACTTAGAAATATTTGAAAGTTCTGGGCTACTAGAGCGCCGAAGAAACGTCTAAGCTTAAGTTTGTTGCTAGGGTTCCAATTTTCAGTATAGTTAAGTTAAGTTACCATAGTTTGGGGTTTAGGGTTACAGAGCTTAGTTTAAGTTCCCCTAATTTAGGCTTTGCGGTTTAGGCTTTCCTGTAAAAGAATTTAATCCATGTTACCATAATAAGGAAACTGCGTTATTTACTATAGATCGCTTTGTAGCTCCTCTCCCAGAACCGAGAATCAGCTGCTGCTAGGGAGGCGGCTTGTCATTAGCGGGAAATCATTTTTCGAAGCCCTGGATCCCTGAAGGGGTTTAGGGTTTAGGGTACCCCTGAAGCCGTAAAGCCCTAAACCCTCAGGTGCCCATTGAATCGCTTTTCCTTTGCCCGGTGGAAGATGTGGTGCTTGTAAAACGCACAATCCGAGGATTATCAGGGTGAGATGCATTGCTGCTTGGCCGATGTTCCCACCGTTCGTGGAATTTTCGGACCTCTACAAAACCTTAAAAGTCTACATCCGACCCACCCAAAAACCAAAAAAACCCTAAAGCCCCCAAGCACCTAAAGCCCACATCTAATGGACGCCACTACTCTGAAGCCGGAGTCCTTTTAGGACTCTATAATGTGTGTTTTATGGAAACTAAAGGTCTTAAGTTCGGATAGATTCACGAGTCAAGAAAGTACACTTTTCTCCGAGTTGGAGGTGTTGGCAAACTTACGGCGAGGTACCTTAAATTGATATCGGATGGGGTATTAACTTCTAGACTAGGCAGGGCTGGCAGGGGCAAGCATAGGCATATATGTTTGTCTTTGGTTTGGTTTACCGCTGGCAGGCTGGTGAAATTGAGTCTGGGGCTTCCTGCTTACCCTATGCAGTAGACCCCAAGCCCGTGACACTCGAGGCCTACATAAAGCAGAACCCATGAAACCTCAAAAGCCCTAAACCCCCTAGACCGTAATAACTAGTCCAATTTTGCACAGAAGCTTGGAATGCCCAATCCCCGACTCCCTGCAAACGTCTGGGTTTGGGATTTTTCGGAACCTGGAGCTAACCCAAACACCGTGAACTCTAAACCCTAAATGGCCCTAAACCCTCACCCCAAGCCCTAAACCCAAAACACCTTAAGTCCTAAACCCCTAAACTCTCTAGCCTGTTCGTTGCTGTCCCTGCTAAGCTCTGCAAGTTGTGAGGTTTGGGGTTTTGAGGTTTCGAGGTTCGAGCATAGACCTACGCCTTGGATCACATAACCATACATGTTTAGCCCCCTGCATCAGGATCGCAGTAGCTGAGCGGGTACCCTGGAACCCTCTTGGCTGTGTATATTCCTACCGTAATTGAAGAGGTTCAGCTGTCTTCGGCTGGGGTACTCGGCCCACGCCATCTTGTCTACTATGGATCCCTGTTGTTGTAACTGAACTTTAAGAACCTTCACAAGAACCCTGTCAAGGTGACACCTTCCTGAAGTAATTGTGACACTTTCGGGCTGAGTTGCTGAATTACAAACGCTTGCCTTTCCCTAAACCCTGAACCAGAAAGGCCTCAGATCCCAAAGCCCCCTAGACCCAAACCCATGCCCAGCAAATCATCGCAATTGTCGATTGCTTCTTATTGCTTGTCCAGTTCTCAGCACTAAAGTTTCCTTGTGCAAAAATCATTTAGCTGATAGGCTGATCTTCTGCGGCCATGCCCGACCCCATTTGTCCCAACATTCGTCGATGTTCCTTTCCTTGGATTGCGTGTTTGGGTACATAGCCCAAATCGTTAGGGCTTTGCATTTGGGACCTCTCGAGAAAAAGGCACAATAACATGCGTTTGGGGATTCTTGCGAGTTGCGCTATCAAGTCGCTTCAGTTGCGTTTGCACTTGTGCGTTTGAAGTACAAGCAACTCGTCACACACCGCTGTGCCGGGAGACCTCGACCTGTGCACGTGGCAAGTAAAGAAACGAATGCAATACAACTTGATGGCCGATGTTTGCGGGTGGCTGTCTGGATGGAGCAACTTCTGCCTATATCGGGCTGCCAACCCCCAAAACATCAGCCACGGCAGTTCTGTAGGTGGAATGAAATCGTTGAGTAGCAACATACTGCAGGGCCGACCTGCCCAAGATAACCCTAAACCCTAAACCCTAAACCCTGAACCCTAAACCCTAAAAAAAAAACCCTAAACCAAAGCTTGATGGAGTCACCTTGTGCAAGCTTCTCCTGTTCAGTTTCGAGGTTCCGACCTGACTTCCGAATGTTTGAAACAGAGGGTCCGCTTCACTGCTGTGGTGTCGCTTCATGGGATGGTGATCTCCCTGGAGATGATCCTTCGAAGCAGCCCGGACTACCACGTCGGTTGACTCATCCACAACCATTGGCAAAATTGACAACTCTTGCCGATCTGCTGACCTCGCTCTGGCCTGGCAGAAACTTTACATGCTATTGTCAATGCTCGTGCAATGAGACTTTAGTAAAGGCCGATCACGCAGCACCAAATCTTCGTAAAGCGACAGGAAAATCGACAAGCAAGACCCTGCCTGACGTGTGTTGCAGAACATGCATGCTATAATGCTATCTCTATGCGAAATCAAGCCGACGACGGGGAGGAGGGCAACTACTCGCGGCAGTGCGTCCGCAACCTGCGGGCGATACTTCCGCCACTTGCATGTGGGTAGTTCTCTAAATTAGGGGTCCCTGTTTAGGTCCCCAAGATAGTACGGCATCCTTACGAAAAGGACACTAATTTGGACAACTACCCCATGGGAGTCGTCGGTCGCTCAAGACGAGACCAAGCTCTCTGCCTTGAAACTGAAACCTTCAGTGGTCATCCCTGCAGCGTTTTCAAGGTTTGAAGGCATCTCTGGTTTAGGAGGGTATATTCAGGGGGCTCTACTGCTAATTCTTCTGACCCTTATCTTGGTTGAATCCTAAACCCTACACCACAAGCCCTAAGTCCTAAGCTCCCGAAACGCTTGAACCTAACCCTAGACCCTAAGCCCTACAACCTACACCCGAAACCCTACACCCTAAACCCCCGACACTCTTGAACCATTCCCTGGGTTCTTGTTAAGAGACTCAATGTAAGTTACCATTCTAAAGAATCCCTTCGCAATAGATCCCTATTTTTGGTAACTTAAATTATATCACCATTCTAAAGAAACCCCATTATTCACAATAGATCCTTTATTTTGGTAACTTAAATTATATCCCAAGAAACCTTATTATTCACAATAGATCCCTATTTTGGGTAACTTAAATTATATCCCTTAACAAGAACCCAGTTCCAGTACCGAGGTTTCCTCTCCGGAGCCGAAACAGCGAATCCCCACGACTATGTGGCTAACTGCATTTAAGGTCTAGGGCCCTAGGGTTTAGGGTTTAGGGGTTTAGGGTTTAGGGTTTAGGGTTTAGGGTTTTGGGGTTTTGGGGTTTAGGGTTTAGGGTTTAGGGTTACTCACAGGCTCCATTGTAGTTCCTTTTGGGAATACCCGATTGGATCCTAAATATAAACCACAAAAAGGAACTACAATGGAGCCTATGGGTAGGGTTAAGGGTGTAGGGTTGGGCGGTTGTCGGTTTAGGGCTTATCTGGGTTCTGCAGTACCATACTTGAATACTTTTTTGGGGGACCTGTCCCTTAAGGGAACCATTATGAAATAAAAGTTTATACTTTTTTCTCCCTGGTTACTTCAAAGTCCAGTTATTTTATTGCCCTGGACAACGAAGGTGGGGCTGACCCACAACAACCTCCAGATTGACAATGTGCCCTGGTGTACAGCTTGGGGATTGTACGTCTATATGCGGTTTAGGGTTTAGGGTTTAGGGTTCAGGGTTCAGGGCCCAGGTTTTAGGGTTCATGGTTTTGGGTGTACCTAGGCTCTTACGTGCAGTGCCTTTTTAGGGTTACATACAGGATCCTAGCCATACAAAAGGTCATCCACAAAAAGGTACTCCATTTAAGGATCTAGGTAAAGCCTAAGCCCTAAACCCTACACAATCCTAAACCGTAAACCCTAAACCCCAAACCCTAAGCCCTGAACCGTAGACCCTAAACCTTAAACCCTAAACCCTAAACTCTAAACCCTAAACCCTAAACCCTAAACCCTAAACCCTAAACCCTAAACTCTAAACCCTAAGCCTTTCATTGAGGGCTTCGCTTTCGGAGTTGGGGGCTTCCCGATTTGGTTTGAGCCCGGTTTGGGGGCTTAGGGTTTAGGATTTAGGGTTTAGGGTGTAATGCAGAGGATTTAGGGTTTACAGGGCTTAGAGTTTAGGATTTAGAGTTTAGGGTTTAGGGTTTAGGTTTTAGGGCTTGGGGTTCAGGGTTTGGTGTAGAGCAGGGTTCGGTTCAGCGGAGATGGGGACTTAGGCTAGACGAACATGTCTGCAAATCTTGCGGGCTTGTAATTTAACGTTTGGAGTTGTGTGGTGCCCAAAGGGTCCTAAGTACTCATATGTGGGATACTTGCCCAAACCATAGTAGCAATTCCTACTATAGAAACCCTACAGTCTACTATATAGGTACTTGGGATCCTTTGGGGAGGTGGCATGGGTTGACTGGGCACTCATAGCTGTCATAGCTTTTGTATAGGGTGTACCTGGACCCCACAAGTATGCAAATTAATAGCCTTTTATGGGTCTTGGGTCATTATTTTTACTTACTTTGGGGGGTTTAGTGCTTACTGGTTTTGTCTACAGGGCTGAGGTTTAGAAGAGCGGCAGAGTTTTTCTGGTGGAACTTGAGAAGTGCCTGCTGACCGATGAGCCTGTCAGGCTGTCAGAGCTTGTGTTTAGGGATTACTTGGACCCCGAAAGTATGTAAAATACAGGCCTTTTAAAACCCTAAACCCTAAACCCTAGGCCATTATGTTACCTACTTTGGGGGGTTTAGGTAGGGTTTGGGGGGGAAGGCGGATCCAAGAATCTTCGAGTTGGCTCCTGGTTTTTGTCTGTGATGAACCCCAAACCCCAAAACCCCGAAGCACGGGAGCCAAAGCACCCCCCCAAAACCTTGAGAATAAGGGGTACCTTATTTTGGGGTCCTTATACTAAGGATCCCACTATCTAGGGTACTTTTTTTTGGGGGTCCCCTATTTTCGAAATGCCTCTTTGATTTCTTTAAAAGGGCTTGCGGGGTGTAGGGTTCTCTGCCTTTCCTCTTGCGCTGGAAATGAGAGCAGTCATCCCACTGGTCCAAGGCTTTCTTTTGGCGAAATGCCTGGGCCCCAGGTACCTGCGATTGCGAGTTCGACAGTCAGGCTAAATTCGATTTGGGTGTACTTCCTTGGAGGTTTCCGACAAATCCTTAAGATTGTTGTGTATAGTAAGAGCCTACACAAGTGGGGAGATGTAGTTTTAGATGGGGCTTTGTGCTTTGAGGTGTCGGGACCAACCCTAAACCCTAAACCCTAAACCCTAAACCTTAAACCCTAAACCTTTTTTTTCTGCAAACTTCTCGCAGAGGAAGCCCGGCAGGCAATCACAAGCTACCCTCGATCACCCCCCTTTCCGTGCGGAGAAGCTAAACATAGTTCTGCCACTTCTTCCAACATTGCCCAAACTGCCAAAACGCGTCTTGTAGACCCTATGACATCCGAACCGCTGCGCCTTCGACCCTAAACCCTTGAGCCCTAAGCCTTAAACTGTAAACCCCATGAAACCCGAAACCAACCACATGAACCCTCTGCAATCAGGAGAAGAACGAAGTGGAGGTAGGACTGCTCGACTGGGGCAGCCTGGCATCAGGAATGTCCTCTTGGGCTCGACCCTTCCGGCGTACACAACAACTAGATGCTTGGGTCCAGGAAAGTCATACTCTCAGGTGCGTACTTGTGGGAGTATATGGTCGTCAGTATCTTCATGATTCGTACCTCACAGTTTGGTGATCTCCTGTCTACTTGGAGAGTTCAGACGTGGCACTGTGTTTGAAGATTCAGTTCCCCCGTCAATTTCGTGCGGCTTAGCATCAGACCTTGTGAGCTAGACCCTACCCTAAACCTTAAGCAAAAATCTAGAAGTTTTACCCTAAGGCTCCAAGTATGGCCGCAAGGACTTCAGAGCCCGAAGTTGGTATGTGTATACTCCTCCGCTCGTAAGCGTGAGTCTATACACCTCCCTATAAACCTTAAATCCGAAGCCCTAACGCCCCTAAACCCTATAGCCTGTAGACATGAAGCATTCCCGCTCGAACATTCTGAGCGCAGAGCCCAAGGTATTCTGAACTGTTGTCCGCTTGCGGGCTCGGTACAAGGCACCCTTTTGCCAATGGGGAGCGTGTCAGTACATGCTTGAAGGTGGCTTGTGATTCGGTGGTTGATTCTAAACCCTAAATCCTAAACCTTAAGTCCTAGACCCGAAGCTCTATTCCCCAAGGGCTTATCCCCAAGAGTCCCCGTAATCCTAAGTCCTATTTTATAGGGTCTGTCATCATACTCATGATACCCGAAATCTGCTGTCTGAGCCCGAAGGTGAACACAGATCGCCAGGTTGCTGTGCCAAGACGGCATAACATCAAGCCCCATAAGCCCCAGACAAACCCAAGCCTTAAAGCCCTAGACCTGTTTAGGGCTGAAGTTAGGCGTTGCGGGCTTCAGCATAGGCAGTGCAAACTTTTCTTGGGATTTAGCGTTCAGAGGTTTGGGAAATTCCTGGCATACGAGAGTGACTAGTGACTAGTGCGGCACGCACTCTCCGTCGCCAAGCACTGCTTCTGTATTTATATCTCAGTCACACTGATAGATAGTCCTGAAGTTGCGTAGCCCTAAACCCTAAACCCTAAACCCTAAACCCAGGGGGCCCCGACGTGGCGCCTTGCACATGCACCATGCAGTAGCAGATTTCCTAGATTCCTAGTCCCACTACGGCTACAGTGCCCTAGAAGTCCTTCGAACACAAGTGCATGCACGCCCAAGCCAGAAGCCCGGCCCACATAAACTGCATGTTGATTTGGTTGAAATGACTTGCACCATGAACCGTCGAGATTGTGGATCTGAAATTCCCAACACATCCGATGTTTCAGGATTTTGGCGGGAATCTAAAGAAGGTTAGACGTATAGACGGTATAGAGATGCATGCAGCATGGCACATCATCGTGCCTCAGCCGTATCTGCACCCCACAGAACCTACTTTTTAAGGACTATATTTACAGACCGAAAAACCCTTGAGAGGCTGCATCTCTGGCGCCTCCACTGAAGTTTTGCTGGAGCTACTCGGCTAACAGAGGAGCCTGCATAAATTCTAAAATGTCTCCTCTGCGTCCGAAAAATACTATAATGACCGAAATCATGTCTTAGGGTGTCTTGAGTTAGTTATACCAGAATGTAACCGGAAACCCTATTCAATTCTAAATCATTCCTGGTCGGGCCGGTCCTGCCTCCATCGATCAACAGCCTTGTTCTTGGTTTAGGTTTTGGGGGTTTAGGGTTATAAGGCTTGTCAGTTCCTTATGGCTTTTATTACCATGGTTCCCGTTTTTCTGCATGCGTGTATGCAGTGCATTTCCTCGACTCAGAACCTTGTCCCACAGAGTCCACAGGCTCCAGAGAGGCAACGTATTGCTCCCGAGGCACGTGAGTGGTCTAACGATGCCTTAATCTCTACTGACACCCTACCATCATACTCAGCACCCACCCACCCACCCACCCAC
>CAJNDV010035055.1:14164-27506 GCA_905221635.1 Symbiodinium sp. CCMP2456 | reverse complement strand
TCGTGTGGTGGTTGTAGTGGGAGGAGGAGCGGTGGTGGTAGCGGTAGTAGTAGTTGTAGTATTAGTAATAGTAGTCGTAGCAGTAGTAGTACTAGTAGTAGTAGTAGTAGTAGTAGTAGTAGTAGTAGTATCGTCGTCGCCGTGGTTGTGGTGGTAGTAGTAGTAGTAGCAGTAGTAGCAGTAGCAGTAGTAGTAGTAGTAGTAGTAGTAGTAGTACTAGTAGTACTAGTAGTACTAGTAGCAGTAGTAGTAGTAGTAGTAGTAGGAGAAAAGTCATACATCAGTCGTACAGAAGCAGCACAGTCGTAGTAGCATAGTATTCCGTAGAAGCACAGTAGTACAGCGGTACACTAGTAATACGGTATTGGCATTGGGGACGTCGTACTGATCCAAGTGCTCGACGAGATGGGGACAGGCACATTCGCACCCGGCTGTTCTTCTGACAGCGGCACTGCATCGGTGATTCCCTGGAAGAATTATACTACTCTGATCGGCTTTCGCTTCATCCAGAGCGTCCAAAACGTAGAAATACAGTAGTGGTACTAGTAGTAGTAGTAGTAGCAGCAGTAGTAGTAGTAGTAGTAGTAGTAGTGGTAGTAGTAGTGGTAGTAGTAGTGGTAGTAGTAGTAGTAGTAGTAGTAGTAGTAGTGGTAGTAGTAGCAGTAGTGTAGTGCAACACTAGCACATCAGCAGTATAGTAATAGCGTACAAGTCGTACGGTACTACAATAGTGGCACAGTAGTAGTACAGAATTAAAATAGAAGTATAGCAGTAGAACAGTAGTGGTACAGCAGTAGTACGGTAGGACTGTGTAGGGAAACCCACCTAGAGCTGTTCAGGGGTTATGAATGGGGCTCCAAAATCTCGAAACCAAACCGATGCCGTTCATTTTCAAAACCTTTCTTTGATCTTCGGCCTTTTGATATCCTCTACTCAGTTAAGATTGACCGTTTTCAAGAAGGAAAAAGGCACAACTACTGCCGGGCGAATGTTTGCTTCAATATAGAGGATGGTCCATAATAATTCCGAATCCTCAATAGGGCACCGGAAAAACACGTAAAAGAGGGTCACAGTGCCACATTCCTACACGGGCTATTAGTCAATTGGTTGCTGCAAGGTTGGGTATACGGGTTACCATACTGGTTACTACAAGGGTTTATTCTCAGGGTTACTACAAGGGCTTAAAAAGGCTGAACAGCTAGGCAACCTACCCTGCACCTCTGACCTTAAAAACCTACGTGAAGCCTAAAAGTCCGTTCTGCTCGGAGCCCCGTGGGTGTGTATGCCTTTTCAACGGCAAGTACACATAGTCCTTCTGCTTGAGGTTGTGACAAGAGCAGTGGATATCAGTGACTTGAGTTTTGCAGATCCGACGCGTTGCCGAAGTAACTTCCCGAAACCGCACTGTTCTACCTAGACATGCAGGGCTCTTTTCGAAAGGGAAGTCCATCATTTGTAAGCATGATTTACTTTTTGAAGATGCATTTACTATGGCTTCGTCTTTGGGCATATCGGGCACTCGGTAAGCCGTACAGCATGCCACTTCCTCACCAGAAGCTCGAAGGTCAGAAACGAATTGTGCAACTCCTGCTCCTCCAGGCGTCAAGAGTAAGAAGGCTGAGCCACTGCGTAACTTGGTTTTGCCCCTGCAGCCGAAGGCCGATAGGCATTGAGCCTTACTTAGGGTTCCGCATTAAAGAATGAACCCTATTCTAGTAATGAAGGCCATAGTAGGGTCTCAGCCCAAGTTCCAGCAGGGCCGGCGTCCGGCACACATCTCACGGTCAGGCAACCGTGAGTCACACCTGGAAAGATGGGGCTCTGCCCGCATCTTTCCTCCACTGATCTTAGCAATAAGACCTAGCGGCAATGGCATTTAAGGTTCTTTCAACATTTATACTGTATGAAAGAATAGTCTTCCCAATCATTCAGATGACTGGATTGACTGCAGGTGGATCTGACACTCATGTTCGCTGCTTGTTAGCCAAAGCTTTCCAAGTCAAGTGTCTTTCATGGGAGACTCTTTCCTGACCGTAGTACCCAAATTGTAACCTGACCGAAGACGTTCCTGCCCCTTCCTCTGGTTAACTTCCATATTGGAGAGAATACACACTGCTAGTTCTTGGGCTTGGGAAGCTCGATGAGTTAAGTAATATAGGGGTCTTAGTAATTTCAATAGGGTTTGGGGGCTGCTTATTATGATTCTAGTAGAATATGCCTCAAACCCTATTGAAATTATGAAGGCCGCTTTATAGTATTATAGGTTAAGGGTTTAGCCATCCAAAGACACCTGTAGAGAGCCAAACAAATCCAAAACCCCTCATTTCACTTCACTTCGCTGCGTACTAGTAGGAGGTCACAAGGTCCCGAGCAATAACAGAAAAGACGACCCCAAAGTTTAGGGTTTAGGGTTTAGGTTCAGGGTTTAGGGTTTAGGGTTTAGGATTTAGGGTTTAGGATGGCTCCTATGGTCTGGAAACCTGCACCCGTGTATCCCTAAACCCTGAACCAATGGACAGCATAATCAATGCCCTGCCAAATCCCGAAGGCTCCAGCAACATAGTGTTTACCAGCAAAGGGGTTGAGCTCAAGGGCAAATAAAACTGATTCTTCTCTTTCGAAACCCTAATGGCTTCAAACGTATCTTGATTCGTCGCAGCTTGCCATGCCACATCCAGAGAGGACGGATTTAGCGGTTGCTGTATGGGATTTATGACTCAATCCTGCTCGCAGTCGCAGAGAGCTTCTGTTGGTTGGGATATGACTGTCATAGATATGAACTGTGCACGACTCGTGAGGCATCAGCGCCGGACCGCGATTATCTTCGCGCATCTAGACATGGCGCCTAACGGCAAATTGGGCCATTGGAGACGGCACCTCTCCCAGCAGAGCTTCATATGGATGTAACGCCATGCAATGCAATAATATATAATGTGATGATGTATTTATGTATGTATGCATGTCTGTGTATGTAGGTAGAGGTGTATATATGCACGTATGTATGTATCGATACAGGCATGTATGTACATGTGCATGTGTGCATGTATGCAGGTGTGGATGGTACATATGCATGTGTGTATTTATGTATGTATGTATGTATGTATGTATGTATGTCTGTATACGTATGTGATGATGATGCTGCAGGTATGTCAAATATGTATGTACAGAAGACTGTATGTATACATGCGAGTTTGTGCGCGCGTATGCGAGTCTGCCTATCTGTTGTCTGTCCGTCCGTCTGTCTGTACGGGTGTGTATGTGTAAAAGTAGTATCTACATATGTAAATTAATATATATATATATATATGCATGTATATGCATGTATATGTATTCATGCATTCATGAGCATGCATGAGGTATGTGTGTATGCATGCATGCATGCGTGCATGTGTATGTATGTACGTATATATGTATGTATGTATGTATGTATGTATGTATGTATGCATGTTCATATGATTGTATGAATTTATTATGTAGGTACGTACGTACGTACGTACGTACGTACGTACGTTCGTGCGTACGTACGTACGTACGTATGTTGTATGTTATGTTATGTTATGTATGTATGTATGTATGTATGTATGTATGTATGTGTCTGTACGAATGCATGCCGACACGCACGTACGCATGTATGTATGTATGTCTGCCTGTCTGTCTGTCTGTCTGTCTGTCTGTCTGTCTGTCTGTCTGTATGTATGTATGTATGTATGTATGTATGTATGTATGTGATGATGTGAGAACTTAAGTATTTGAATATGTATGTATGCATGTGTGTGCATGACTCAATGTATGTATGCATGAGAGTATGTAAACATGTATCTGAGCGTGTCTGCGTATGTGCACATTATGCATGTATGTATGTATGTATGCTTGCATGTATGCACGTGTCTGTGTATGTAATGCATGCATGCATACAGGTATGTACATGTGTACGTGATGGCGTTTATTATGTGTGTCTGTGTGCATGCACGGGTATAAACATATGTTTTTACACATGTATGTATGCGAGAATGTACGCATGATTCGTGTGTGTGTGTGTCTATCTGTTTGTCTGTCTGTCTGTCTGTCGGTCGGTGGGTCTGTCCGTCTGTCTGTCTGTACGTATGTATATGCATGCGTGTGGATATGTACGTGTGTATGCATACACGTACGTTGTGGCTGCATGTGTGTATGCATAATATGTATGCATGTATGTACGTACGTATGTGTGCATGATATGAATGCATGTATGTATGTATGTATATGTATGTATGCATGTACGTACGTTGTGTTTGCATGTGTATGCATACTGTGTATGTATGTATGCATGCATGCATGCGTGCATGCATGTATGTATGTGCGCAAGCATGCGCGTATGTCTGTATGGGTTGATGGATGCGTGGATGTATGTGGGCATGTATGTCTGTAGTATGTTGGCGCTGCGTGGGCCAGATCGTGTGTGCAGGTACAGGTTTGGGTCAGCATCGACACCAGCCCTCGTGAACAACGGCATTGTTTGAAAAATATTGGGAGCCTACATAAGGTGTTGTGTAGAGTTGATGGCTTATAGGGTTAATTCCAAGCTGACACCACTGAACCCCCTAATCATCTAGGCAGCAAGAGCGGAGAACCCGTTGGCCCTCAATGAAGGACCAACACACAAACGACAGAGGGATCCTCAGTGCGGCTTAAGGTGTATTCCGTATTAATGCCGGCCTTCTGGGGTTGTTAGCGCTTTTGCTTCAAGGTTCCTATTCAGGGCGGCGATCGAATGACTGCTTTGGAGGGGTTAAGGGCGCTGAAACATTGCAGTTGAACTATACGAGTCCAAGTAGATGCCAGTAACAGATGTTGTGACAATAAGCTGGTGACACTGTCGTGAACAGTTGCACATCCTTGGAGAGATGGGCGAAAGGGAGAAAAGAGAACGGGTAACTCCGGTAAGTAGTCTGGCATGACACGCAGCATGGCACAGACCCAACATACACCAAAAAGCCGAAATGTTTAGCCTCTGCGGGCACAGTGTAGGCCATGCTTCTGGGAGAGCACCGTTCGGAGCAAGCAAGAAGATGTGGTTGACAACAGCACTTGAAACCAAATTTCGTCTTGTCTTCGATTGCATCGTGGGGATGATCACCTCAGCTGTATCGGTTCAGCGTTGAGGGCGCAGTGCCGTCAGTCCAAACTTAGTCGCTGCTCTCTATGTCTGCCGCATCCCCAATCTAATGCCAAAAAAACACACTAAGACAGAGAGAGAGAGAGAGGTAGGTAGCCGAGGATTCTGCAGAGCCTAAACCCTAAACCCTAAACCCTAAAACCCTAAACCCTAAACCCTAAAACCCTAAAACCCTAAACCCTAAACCCTAAATGAGCCGTGTACTCTATCCAAGTAACCAAAAGAAGCAGTTCGAGGACGGTCCGCCGCGGATCGTTGAAGCCGGGGCTTCAGATTGCAGCTGTGAGAACTCTGATGGTTTGCATTTAGGGCTTGGGGTTTATAGAGTATAGGGTTTAGGGTTTAGGGTTTACATTTAGGGCTTAGGGTTTGGAGTTTAGGGTTTAGGGTTGAGAGTTTAGGGTTGAAGGTTTAGAGTCTAGGGTTAGGGTTTAGGGTTCAGGGTTTAGGGTTTAGAGTTTAGGGTTTAGGGCCTAGGAGGACTACCAACATAGACGTCAACAAGACTTGGCACATGCAAAGCTGTTTAGCCAGTTAAATGCCAGTCAAAGTCAAAGTCGTCTGCCTGTGGCCAACGCTGCGAACCCCCTCACCGCAGGCTAAACCCTAAACCCTAAACCCTAAACCCTAAACCCTAAACCCCTAAACCCCTAAACCCTAAACCCTAAACCCTAAACCCTAAACCCTAAACTTAAAATCCAGGATCTTGCAGCCATGGCCCGAAGTATGAGGTAAGAGGGAAAGACTCTAGTCAAACCCTAAAACCTAAACCCGGGGCTAAGGTCCCAAACCCTAAGGGTTTAGGGTTTTAGGGGTTTAGGGTTTAGGGTTTTAGGAGTTTAGGGGTTTGGGGGTTTAGGGTTTAGGGTTTAGGGCTTAGGGGTTCAGGGGTTTAGGGTGTAGGGCAGGGTTTAGGGCTTAGGGTTTCCATAAACTCTGAATTATGTTTTGAGGTGTTGGAGTTTTCGGTTGGGGTCACGCTGTGAAGGGATGGAGGGTTTAGGGTTCAGGGTTGAGGGTTACATTAGGGTTGAGGGTTTAGAACCCGCATGCACGGCATTTCCACGAGGTGGAAAATATGTCAAAGAGCACTTCTTTCTTGGGGGCTCGTCTCGTTCAGACATGTTGAATCTAGGTTGGCCCAACAAAGCGTCTGAAAATGTTCGTAAAGGAGATGCTCTCAAGCCCACTAGGAAAAACTCAATCAACCATCCCAGAGGCCTGCCTAAGAAGTACCTATAGTCTCCACTGTAGTTCCTTTTTGGGGATACATCATAAAATCCTTAATATAAAATTTGGTTAAACCAAAAAAGGGAACTCCAATGGAGACTATAGGTAACATCAAACTCAAAGAACAACGAAGTCCAAACAGATCCTCGGCCAGTCCTGGCGAATACACCCTAGGAGTCGAGTGGTCTTGAAAAAAATTAAATATAGGGGCCTTAATAATTAGAACAGGGTTCCTTTAACGGGTTCTATAAGGGATCTATGATAGGATTCTATATAGGGGCCTTAATAATTCGAATAGGGTTTTGGGGCCCATGACACTATAGATATAATAAGGAGCCGCCCTTACCCCAAACTCTAAACCCTAAACCCTAAACCCTGAACTCTAAACCCTAAACCCTAAACCCTGAACCCTAAACCCTAAACCCTAAACCCTACGTTACAGGCTTCCAGGCAGGTCAAGGAAACACGTAGCATGACCTAAGCTTCCTCGCCTGCACTCCTGCAGGCGAGGACTGAGTCGCAAGCAGAGCCACGGTTTAGAGTTAAGGGTTAGGTTTTAAGGGTTTAGGGTTTATAGGGTTTAGACTTTAGGGTTCAGGGTTTAGAGTTTAAGGTTAACTGCGACAGAGACTCATCACGCCGACATGAGTGGGCGATAGCGTGTGTGGACCTTACTGACAAGTGCAACACCCAGGCAAGGTCGCACAAAGCTGGGACCTACCGGACGCAACACCCTCGAAAAGAAAACTTTACGTCCCCGACCTGGCTTCGTGGTCCTTCCCCTGCCGGCCTGCCTAAATGGCCTGAAGCATGCCTAAATAGCCTCAGCACTTCGGCATGGAGGTTACTGTTGAAGGTCGAGGACAGCGATTGATGAACTGCCAAATTTTCCGAAGCATGACGAGGTTCTGGGCGGTTCATGTAAAGATGAGGACATGGGAGCTAAGGGCGATCGTTGGAAGAAGGTGTGGTCAGGAACTCTCGGGATGATTGTATTAAGTCCTCTAGGGTTCAAGTACAAGAGACTGCCGTGCCTGAAAGGGACCTGCAGGGTGGAGGTTTGAGGTTTTAATTTTAGGGTTCAGGGTTCAGGGGTTAGGGTTTAGGGTTTAGGGTTTTGGGGCCTTAGTAAGTAGATTAGGGTTTAGGGGTATATGGTACTATAATTCTAATACGGAACCCCCAAAGCACTCTTCTAATTCTTAGGGCCCCTCATGTATTAGGGTCTAGGAACCTGAGGGCAGGATGAAAGTAGGGTTTAGGGTTTAGGGTTTAGGGTTTAGCTCGCCAGATTCTGCCCGTGGAGACATGCAATTTGCAAACCCGGAACCTCGACCCCTTTGTAACCTAAAACTCCATACAGCCCGAAATAAGTGCGATTTATCATAAATACCCGGAAATAAGTACTACTGTATTATATACCTTTATTTCAATATACTCGCAGTTTTGAGGATAAAGCTTCTTATTCCACCACGCTAGCCAATACTCACTTGCGGAAAAAACACACCGAGCAAAAAGGAACCACCAGCACCCAGGCCTGTCACCTCTAGTTGTGGAGCGAGCCACGCTTTAGGGTTTAGAGTTTAGGGCTTGGGGGTTTTGGGTTTTAAGGCTTTAGGGGTTTAGTGTTTAGGGGTCCAGGCTTGCCCTGTTCCAACCTAGCCTCCCGCCCCACGAAAAGAGCGCTCTTAACACAAGAGTCTTACCTATAGTCTCCATTGTAGTTCCTTTTTGGGGATACCTTACAAAATCCTTAACACAAACTTGGTTAAACCAAAAAAGGAACTACAATGGAGACTATAGGTACTGCATTGATGGGAAAGCATTTGCAAAGCTTCCACCACCCTCAAGTGGAAGGCCCTCATCTCTACAACCCTAAAGCCCTGAACCCTAAACCCTAAGAGCCCTCATATAGAAGCCTAAATAATCTCCCATTTTCGGAGTTCCTTATCATGACTATAGTATGATGTTCCCCAAACTAAACCCTATTCCAATATTAGGGCCCCTACATTCACCCACCCCCGCAGGTCTCAGCCCCCGCAGAGTTTAGGGTTTAGGGTTTAGGGTTTAGGGTTTAGGGTTTAGGGTTTAGGGTTTAGGGCAGATGGGCAGATGGGTAGATTGACAGATAAGCAGATTGACAGACACACAGATCGGTAGACAGATAGATAGATATGGAGATAAATAGCTAGATCGATAGACCGATAGATAAGTAGACAGAGAGAGAGAGAGGTAATTAGACAGATAAACAGATCACGCGAAAACCCTAAACTAATCCTGGTCACCACCTGAGTGTGGCTGAAGTAGGCTTCCACCTCGTCTCGGCCCTGCAGCTGTGCCTCGGGTGCAGGCGCAGGACAAGGCTTTGGGGTTGAGGTGTTTTTTAAGGGTTTAGGCGTAGGCTTTAAGGGTTTAGGGTTTAGGGTTTTGGGGTTTTGGGGTTTGGGGTTTAGGGTTTAGGGTTTAGGGGTTTAGGGTTTAGGGTCTAGAGTTTTGGGGTTTAGGATTTAGGGGTTTAGGGGTTCAGGGTGTAGGGTTTGAGGATTGGCCCGAGGCTCCAAGGGCAAATTATGCCATTTTGTTGATCCCCAGACTACAAAGTAGAGCTACAGGCCCTAAACCCTAAACTCTAAATCTTAAACCCTAAATCTTAAACTCAAACCCTAAACCCTGAATCTTAAACCCTAAACCCTAAATCCTAAACCCTAGACCCTGAACCCTAGTTTTGGGGCTTAAGTGGTTTACGGCTTGTAGGCTTTGGGGTTCAAGGTTCAGGGTGAGGTCGAGATCGCTTATAGAGCTAAAGCCGGGGCCCTAAGCCTTAAACTCAGCAGCAAGCTCCAAAAGCTCCCCTAAACCCGAAAACCTTAAACCCTATAAACCCTAAACCCCAACCCCTAAAACCTAAAAGCCCGCGAAGCGACACCCAGCCTGAAACATCACAAGGAATGTTGCTAAGCATAAGTTGGGTTCTGGAGATTTAGGGTGTGGGGTGTAGGGTTTAGGGTTTAGGGTGTGGGGTGTGGGGTTGGCGAAGCTATACAATAATCAAACCAGGATCGAAAAGTGATAGACAGGTTGATCGATAGTTAGATAGATAGTTACTTAGATAGATCGACAGACAGATAGAAAGGTCGATAGATGAATCCACAGATATTTATCGCTGCAGGGCTGGATAGATAGATAGATCGATAGATAGACAGACAGATAGATTGACAAATCGATAGACCGATCGATAGATGGTAGATAGATATTTAGATACTAAATAATTAGATAATTAGATGATCAGATAGCTAGGGATAGATAGATGGACAGATAGATCGATGGATAGGTGGATAGATAGACAGATAGAGAGAGAGATAAAGAGATAGATAATAGACGGATAGATAGGTGGAGAGATAGACAGATAGACATGTAGACAGAACGAGAGAACGAAGCCGAGATTGATAAGGAAAAGGAAAATTGCCAACACTATTTACAAGGTGCGAGGCGGAAGGCAGCACAACTAACTAATATAACTTGTGGGAAGAGGCCATCAGTAGAGCAAGGGCTAAGGCAATCCTTCGAAGGCACTCTCTATCTCACATCCCATGCATTCCTCGTGCTGCTTCCAAGGGACCGGGGCAATTTCGACTTGTTTGGTGCTCTTCCGCCCAGGGAAGCCTCAGTAATATAAGGGCCTTAGTGAATAGAATAGGGCTTTGGAGAATGTTCTACTAGAAACATCATAAACGAATCCCTGCTGAACATTATGAGAAATTATTCAGGCGTCTACATTAAATGGCACTGGCCGTCAGGGCTCCCTTCCAGGAGGTCTATCAGTTTAAAACAGTTGCTGTAAGGGTTTAAGGTTTGGGGGTTTAGGGTATCTGGTTCGGGCACCTAGCCTAACCCGCGGCTCTGCTAGCCAAAACCCCTAAACCTAAACCCCTAAAACCTCTATGCTGAAAACGCCATGAAGCCATTAGGGCTGAAGCTAGCGACTGCAAAACCCCCTTTAACGGATCTTAAAGAGTTCCTAGAAGGGTTCCTTTAGGGGTTCCGATAACGATTCCTGTACGGCTTCCTACAAAGGTTCCTTGAAGGCTTCAGAAAGGGCTAAGGCTTTGGAGTTTGGCCGGGGGTTTGCTGTTAACAGGATTGTGTTGTTTTCATGCAATGGTATCCTCGTAGTACCCTCGATAAGAAATGATTTGAGTCACCTTGCTGCCTGACTACCAGAGTCCGCGCTCTCGAATGTGTCCTCGAATAGTATAATCACCCTAAACCCTGAAACCCTAAACCCTAAACCCATATAAGGACCTGTATGCAGGGCTTGATGTACTGCATTGCTCGTGGGGCTTCAGTGCTTCGGGATTCAGGACTGATATCCATGAACCTATAAGCTCTAAGCTTCTAAACGGCCATCCTCTACTCTGCAACCTAAAAACATAAACCCCAAAGCCCAGAACACTAACCACTAAAGCCTATCACAACAACCCCCCAAAATCAATGTAGGCAGCCCACCCCTTCGAGAAGCCGGGTCGTATCTCAACATCGATGTACCGATGTACCGTAGAACTTTAGGCGACGGGACAGGGGCTTAGGGTTTAGGGTTTAGGGAGTCTTGTCATCAGGGCTCTTATTTCTGGGCTTTAGGGTTGAGGATAGGCCCTTGCCAGGGTGTTTTGTGTAGCACTGTTGTATATGGTCCTGACAGGGCTGTACGAGTGCTTGATACCTGGACCTTCATCGAAGATGGGGCAAAACCCCAAACCCTAAACACCCATGTATGAATCCTTGCGGAAAGGGATTCGGCAGCTTCCGGGACCTGTGCTTGCTAAAGGAAACTACAGGTGGGGAGTTTAGGCTATAGGGTTCAGATTTTAGGGTTTAGAGTTTAGGGCTTTTAGGGCTTCTATTAAGCCTCTATAAGGCGTATAGACGTGAAGACCTTCTATAAGGCTCCTATAACGGTAACTACCCACCTGAGAATGTCCCAGTGTTAGGCTCTGATTCAACTCCCTTCTGATTCCGAGCTTTGGACACAATGGATCGCATCAAGTTCTAGGACTCTAAAGGTGTGGGGTTTATGCAGAAGTAATGCCTGAATCATTCATTGAATGAAGGGAATTTTTAACTTATTCAACCCTAAAGCTTTTAAGCCTCATAAAGCTGTCACCCCTTGAGTTAATACGAACAACAGAAACGAAACAAACATCCTAAGGAAAGCCCTGAACCCTGTTATTTTCCAGGGCACGGTAGCCCCAGATAGCCTCCTTGAACTGCGCAGCCTGCTGTAGGCGCTTCTGCGTGCAGAAACGCCCCAAGGGGTTTCCCAAGAATTCGATTAGGGTTTAGGGTTTAGGGTTTAGGGTTTAGGGTTTAGGGTTTAGGGTTTAGGGTTTAGGGTTTAGGGTTTAGGGTTTAGGGTTTAGGATGCTGGAAGGGTTCTGTGATGGTTCTATACGGCTTGTCGAAGTGCAGAATTTTGAGATAGCTGTCTGGGAGAGTTTGCATTCTGGCTGGGGCTCTAGGTTTGCAAGTTCAGGCTCTGCTGGGTTTAGGGTCTAGGGTCTATAGGGTTTACGGGAATTGAGTCTCGCTATGGTACTCTAAACCATCAGCCCTAAGCCAAACCTGAACCAGCGGCCCTCCTCAAACGCAATCATGGGTCATGTATTACTAGACTAGGCTGTAGGGGTGCGGGGGTATGGTATAGCATCGCAATACTCAGGAACCCCACCCCAAGCAACAATACTGGCAACTATTCAGGCTTATATAAGCTCCATCATTTCCGGTGCCACTGGTAGGCTCGAGCCTTTGAGGCCTGCTTAATGTAGGGGCCTTCGTAATTAGAACAGGGTTTTTAGGGTCCATTATAGTCTTATTATAGTCTGACTGTAAGAAGACTGGTAAGAAGATGCGATTCCAACTTATGCGGGCTGCTGAATTACAGTGTGTGGATGACCTTTCGAACTCACTGGTCCAACACACAGGACACAACCGCATCCTCGATCGGCAGTAGTATTCCGATCTAAAACTATCAGGAAAGCTTTTGCAGCACATCTTCAAGCCCGAAAGACCCTTAAACAGCCTTAAACCCTAAACCCCGAACCTTAAATCCTTCTTTCCATGCACCCTAAGCCCTTTAAATCTTCAACGCTACACCCTGCTTGACACATCCAAGTGGCAGTTCCGAGTTCAATAAAGTTGATAAACGCGTAGCCAATCCCCTGCTTATGTCGCCGGTTCCTCGACTGCCGTGGGCTTTCAAGGGTTCAGGGCTCCGGGCTTAGGGTTTAGGGCCAGTTTAGGGTTTAGGGCCCCAGGGCTTGTAGGTTTTGGGGCTTAGGGTTTATAGTGTTCAAGGGCGCAGGAAGATTTAGGGTTTTAGGGCTTATAGAGTTTAGGGTTCAGGGTTTATAGGGTGTAGGGGTTCAGGGGCTTTGGGATTTAGGGTTTAGAGTTTTAAGGCTGATCGTTGAAGCGTATTGGGTTTAGCGTTTGACAAGGTCTTAGAGGGGCTGACGCGGCCTTTGCAGAGCTTGTGCATCTTAATTCGGGGTCCTCAACAACTACCACTGCCCAAACCAACACTGTAGAATACCTATAGTCTCCATTGCAGTTCCTTTTTTGATTTAACCAAATTTAGATTAAGGATTTTATAAGGTATCCCCAAAAAAGGAACTACGATGGAGACTATAGGTACTTTAGGCCCCGTGATGATTCCCCACACCCAAAGCCTGAACCACCTGACTTCGGCGATGGAAGAAGTCCTCCAAACCCGCTTAGGGTTTAGGGTTTAGGGTTTAGGGTTTAGGGTTTGCAACCCGAAATCCCTGAAGCCTGCGCCATAAGATATAGGCATTACATTGCTTTGCTATTACTATTATGATGATTGTCATGTGCTGGTTTGAGTATTCGTCCTCTTTATCATTGCTATAAACCTTAAACCCTAAACCCCAGAACCCTAAA
>CAJNDV010035055.1:3608-13877 GCA_905221635.1 Symbiodinium sp. CCMP2456 | reverse complement strand
TAATTATTTAGGCCCCTACATTAATTCACAGAGCAGCTCTGTCGACCCTCACTTCATTGCGACTCAGATCAGTAAAATCTCTATAGGGGGCCTTGATAATTAGAATCGGGTTTGGGGTATATTATACTATAATTATAATAAAGAACCCCTAAACCCTATTCTGATTATTAAGGCCTCTACATTGCACCCTTGCCACATTTTAGCGGTCATAGCCACCAGAAATCGCACCCTACAGCGTCAAACCCCCGCATTCCGAAACCCTGAGCCCTGAAAGACATTCAACCTCCAACCCAACAACGCTTTCGGGTTTACCTATAGTCTCCATTGTAGTTCCTTTTTTGGTTTACCCAAATTTATATTAAGGGTTTCTATAAGGTATCCCCCCAAAAGGAACTACAATGAAGACTATAGGAAGGGTTTGGGGTTTAGGGGTCTAGGGATTTAGGGTTTCAACAACGTGGTTAACCGGGTATCATCGGGAGGTAGAAGAAGTCGTACGTTCCAGCGAAGCCCAAGGAATCCACGGCCCGCAACACCTCTCCTTGGACAGTTCGAGCTGCTCTTCGGGACTTAAACCTTGAACCCTGAACCACCCAACACCCCTCTATCTATCTATCTATCTATCTATCTATCGATCTATCTATCTATCTAGCTAGTTAGCTAGCTACCTATCTACCGATCTACCGATCCATACAGCTATCCATCGATCCATCCATAAATGCATCTGTCCATGCATCCATGCATCCATCCATCCACCCATGCATCCATCCATCAATTATCTATCTGTATGTATGTTAACGTCGTTTGGGGTCCAGGGTGTAGTAGGCCGCCGTCTGGGCTGACCTATAGATCTGGCAAAACCTAGAGGTTGTGTCAAAACATGGGATGAAACATGCGACAACCCTCAGCCCTAAACCCCTAAACCCTAAACCCTAAACCCTAAACCCTAAACCCTAAAGCCTAGCATGTAGGAGGTTTGGGTATTTCGGACCGGGCGGCCCGGAGCAGTCGCACTATTAAGTTCGTGCATCTAGGGGCTATGGTTTTCTTTTAAACTATCATCACCTACTATTTCGCCGGGCCCCCTATAAGCTAGCTATAGATTGGGAGGGTTCAATAAAACCTTACAAAAATAAGAAGTAGTTTGCGGAGCCCCTAAGCCCCAAAACCCAAAACCCCAAATGCCTAAACCCTGACCGATGTGCACTGCTGGCATTCCACCATCTTTCAAGCCAAAGCCTGGTCCTAAACCTTCGGCGTCAGGGTTTTGAAGTCCAGGATAGGGCCAAGGTTTTAGAGCTTAGGGTTGGGCTGTAACTGCTTGGATTTTGACGTGTGGCGTCTCGTTTTGACCCGCACGCCAAGGCTGGATGGATCGCATTTTCGACGGAGATGAGGCACCAGAGGCTACGAGTGCAGCGTCTAGCAGAGTGCTAGTGATCGGACTTCTCATCAGGCAGAACCTGATGGGTCTTCCTTCTAGGGTTTTGGGTTTAGGGTCTACCCTAAGAACCCAAATCCCACTTTTTTGTAGGTTCTTATTACAAACCCTAATATGGGATTAATAGGGACCCTACAAAAAAGTAGGTTTTGGGTTCTTAAGGTAGGGTTTAGGGAACCTTCTTCTAGTTACCTTTGCAGCTGCTGAGACGGACTAAGGGCCTGCGGCGCGGGGCGTACAATGCAGCCTTGACCAGCTGTTCGGGCCACTTCAGCGGAACAGGTTTTAATGTAGGGGCCTTAATAATTAGAATAAGTTTTCGGGGCCCATCTTTCTTTAATTAGCATAAGGAGCCCCCAAAATAGTATCGGTAATTATTCAGGCCCCTATAGTAGCGCTTCGTGAGCTACGTTTCATACAAGCGACGGGGCACTTGCAATCGGATTAGCCGGATCTCCGAAGAAGGCGCCCGAACTCTCCCAATTAAAAAGCATATGCTCTACCGATAGTCTCCATTGTAGTTCCTTTTTGGGGATACCTTATAAAATCCTTAATATACATTTGGTTAAACCAAAAAACAGGAACTGCAATGGAGACTATAGGTAGACTCTCAACTCCTTCAACCCTAATTAAACCCTGAACCGACCGAAATCCACTCACAGTCGCCGGCAGTGCAACGGCAGGGGATATTCCTCGGTTCACAGAACTGTGTCCAGAACATTTTTTGGTAGTTCTCCAAATTAGGGCACCTTTTGGGGTCCTTGTTTTATACCGGTGCCTTGCTACTTTTGGGACCCAAACACAAACCCCAACTAAGAGAACTGCCTATATGCTCCGAGGCACCTAACACCTTAAGCGCCAAACAACAAAACAAACACATGAGCCTAGCTTAAGAATTATTATGCTGCTTACTCATGTTGGAGTGGCCCCTTTTGTTGTTATGTGATTAGGGGCTTGTTGGGGTGACCTCATCTAAGTCTCGATGCTATCTCTTTAACTTAAATCCCTCACTAATGTCACTCTCAGACTCACTTCTTCTCTCTCAGTAAGACTAAGACGCATGGATGTAAGTTGGCAGAACTCGGGATTGCAAGATGCCAAAGCCCACCCCCTCAAAGACTGAGAACTGTACTGACTACATCCTTGACTCTCAACCCCTACGCCTAGAATCCCAAAGCCGAGACCCCCAGAAGCCGCATGTTGAAGATCATGACGGTTCAGGGGTTTAGGGTTTCAGGGTTCAGGGTTTAGGGTTTAAGGGTTTAGGGTTTAGGGTTTAAGGGTTTAGGGGTTTAGGGTTTAAGGGCCGAGGGGCAATTGTGGTATGATACAGTCGCACAGCAGATGATTTTGCAAACAAGAAATGGAACTCTAATGGAAGTTATTGAGGCTACCATGCTAGGACCCTCCCAAGAGTTGGATGAGCTGCTTGATCATCACTGTCTGGAAATGGGCCAAACAGGGCTCCTGTGAAGCCAGAATGACACTGTATATATATATATGTAGAAAGATAGGTACCTATAATATGTGTGTGTATATATATACATGTATATATATATATATATACATATATATATATATACATATATATATATATATATGCACATACATGTATATATACACATACATACATACATACATACATACATACATACATACATACATACATACATATATATATATATATGTACATATATATATATATATGTACATATATATATATAGACAGTAATCATAAGACTGACGCACCGTGCACATCTCCGACAATTCCACTAACATCGCACTCTCGCCACGGTCGAGCACCGCCCGCGTCCGCCAGTCTCGGGCTGTGTAACTCGCGCCAAGCACGACAATGCTTGTGAGGTGGAAATCTGCAAGCCGCTTCGCGTCTCTTTAAAGTCATGCCAGGGCAGCAGAAGTTGGCATGCCTGGACCTCGGTGTGCTTTCAACATCCCACTTTGGCTGCTTCTCGCACAATGCTGCGAGTACAGACTAAATGAATAAATAAATATATATATATATATACACACGTTTTTATATAGAAATATTACACATATATGTATATATGTACTTGCATACATGCATGCATGCATGCAGACAGACACATGAGCACCAAAATGCACCCCCCCCCCCCACCACACGCGAACTCGAATGGTGCCGTGCTCATACTTACTATCCGGCCACAGAACCTGGACAAAACTTACAGACAAGTTGCAGGCCTAGCCGGTCGCAACTTACGAATATGGGCAGTTCTCTAAATTAGGGGCCCTTTTCAGTTTTTAGGTCGCCAACCTTATAAACAGGATCCTAAAAGGGACCCAATTTGGAGAACTACCCACATGGGGGTTTCAGAAAATAGGGGACCCTAATATAGTACCCTAAATAGTAGGATCCTTATTATAAGGACCCCCAAATAAGGTACCCTAATTTCGGAAACTCCCACATGGCAGTGCAGAACATCGTCCCTGTAGACGTCCTCGATGCCTTCAGATCCCGCAGTGGGCGAGTCGTGCCTCCCAGGGCTGTAATTCACAGCTCTTCTTCCCAAAGGCTTTTTACCTATTCAGATTTGCATGTTTTTAGGGTTTAGGGTTTAGGGTTTAGAGGTATGTATATATATATATATACACATACATACACGTACATCTAAAACCCCGCTGGGTCAGACACACTGCCCCAAATACATGGATGGCTATGAGGTCGGGAAGCCATAGAGCAGAGCAGGATGAAACATCTAAAGCCTAAACGCGTAAACCCCTGAGCCCCTAAACCCGAAACCCCTGAGCCCCTAAACCCTGAGACCTAAAACTCTAAGCCTAGGCCCTAAACCTAATCCCTAAACCCTAAACCCTAAACCCCTAAACCCTAGGCCCTAAACCTAATCCCTAAACCCTCTTAACTGAGCCCCTGAGCCGCCGGCATCCCGGAGATGCTAAAGGAACTCTGCTGGGACGTCTGGCGCTCGAACTCCGTGTCCAACAGGCTGTCCTTGGGTTAAGGGCTTATACCTACACCCTAGAAACCCAGTAAACCCTACACCCTACACCATATAGACCCTAAACCCTGGACCCGAACCCTATAAGCCCTTAACCCTAAACCCTAAACCGTATAAACCCTAAACCTTAAGCCCCATGAGCCTTACCCTATTCCCTATAGGGTTTGGGGGTGTCAAAAAGGCTGTCCTCGTTTACGCAAGGTACCCCATAGAGGAACCCCTGTGTTCACCTTTGAGGGATCTATACGATAGTCTAGATCCCTCCAAAGGAACCGGATTAGGGGTTAGGGTTAGGGTCAAAGGAACCGGATTATAGATCCGTAGCAGGAGCCCGCAGATGTAGGTGGGGGGGGGATGACACATAGGTCTGATATTGGTTTCGGGATCCCCTGCTGTTCGCGAAGGGGGGATGCAGGAGGGGTGGACCCTTCTGTGGTGGTGGGAACGGTGCTGCGGCTGTCGCCCCTCTGACCTTTACTTCTTCGGGTTCAGGGTCTAAGTTTATAAGGTCAGGATTTGAGAATAACGAAGCATCTTTTGCAAGCAAACTTGTGGTTTTAGGCTGAGGCACTTCTTTCCGGAGTCAGAGTGCCCGGTACTCCAAATTTGTCAATAAACAGCTGGAAACAAGGAGCATCTGCGTACGAAAGCTTCCGTACTAGCATCTAGTTACTGGTTCCTGTGCACCACGGATAACCTGCAGTAGGCTGGCGGCATCGTTCACAAAGCCGAAGAAGAATAGCTACAACATCTCAAATGCTTCCCGGCACCTTATCTGGCTACCATGCCTTCAACCAACCCTAAACCCTGAACCCTAAACCCCAAAACCCTAAACCTTCAACCCTAAACCAAACAAAGTCTACTTCAAATCTTGGTAGCCAAAGAGCAAAGTCGCGATAGTCAGTGCTCACCTCGCAGGGAGGATCTTGGCAGGACCCGTTTCCCAAACTTCGGGTGCCGGATTCCAAAATCTAAGGTTGAACCCATGGGCCCCTAGTATGGGCCCTGAACCTTGGGAGCCTTGTATACCTATCATATACCTATATGTACCCTTAAGGGAGATAAGAAAAGCCAAAGGGTCCATATCAGGGGCCCATACTTCTAACCTTGGACAAAAATCACCTCCCCTTCCAAGAGATGCTTCTTGGAAGACGAGTACCTCGACTCCTCCCAAAAGGGGCCTGTATCCCAGACTGTTGGTTGAGGGTGTGGTTCTGAGAAGGCCTCAACGCTACGAGCACTAAGGACAAGATCCGAACTAGGTAGGCTTCAAGTTCAGAGTCGCTAAGATCCTGGGCTCAGGTACCCCTATTGTCTGAAACCTCCACCGCCGTGCAGGCAAGCAGCCGTGCGGTCGGTCAGGGAGCGAGTGAATGGCTTGGCCTGGCGAATCCGCCGGTTTGGGACTTTAGGGTTATTTAGGGTCTAGGGTTTAGGGTTTAGGGATTTACACTTCGAGCTTCACGGTTTTTAAATAGTATTGCTGCTGCTTTGTGAAGCCGGCAGTTCCGTGGCAATCGCCGTCGTCATCACCGGTAACCTGTTCCTGGTCGTTCGTAAGCCACCGGATCTGCAGTATTTCATGACCGCGGATTCTGTGTGGACCGCAAACCCAAGGGATTCCCCAAATCGCATACGAGCAAATGGCCCGAGACATAAAAATCCAAGTTTAAGATTAGGGAGGGGGTTTTTAATATTCACTAGTTTGAATTACGAACTTGATTTCGTCGTAGGCTGGTGGCTGCCCATCATAATCCGCGGCCTCCTATCTCCTTTCCCGAGCAGTGCTGGTCTGCCCACAGCTCTTTCGAGCAGATGCCATAGGTGGCGAGGTCGTCGTCGTAGTAGTAGTAGTAGTAGTAGTAGTAGTAGTAGTAGAAGTAGTAGTACTAGTAGTAGTAGTAGTAGTAGTAGTAGTAGCAGTAGTAGTAGCAGAAGCACTAGTACTAGCAGTAGGAGTAGTAGTAGTAGTAGTAGTAGTAGTAGTAGTAGTATAGTAGTCGTCGTCGTCGTCGTCGTCGTCGTCGTCGTCGTCGTCGTCGTCGTAGCAGTAGTCGTCGTAGTAGTAGTAGTAGTAGTAGTAGTAGTAGTTGTTGTTGTTGTTGTTGGTGGTGGTGGTGGTGGTGGTGGTGGTCTAGCTGCCGTTGATGCTGCTGTGCTCCTGTTGTGATGTGGTAATGCCGAGCCTTGGTCCAAATCGGGCTAATGCCGTTACCCACTAATATGTGTTATCTGAAAAATAGACTCAATTACGATGATGAGAAACTGTTCAGATCCCTGTATTTCAGAGTCGGGTTTACAGGTGAATGACTGCAACCGCACAAACGCGCTGCTGTAGCCCGACACCCCAAGCGCTAGAAACGCATAAAACTACACTCCGCGCCCCGGGTTTGCCGGCAACCTGAACCTGAGCTTCCATGACAGGACGCTTCCAACGAGAAAGGAGCATTCGAACTGCATTCCAGCAACCTGACCCTCCCTGCCCTCAACCCTAAGCCCCAGGGCCTGAAATCCCTCAATCCCTCTTGTCCTAAGAAAGCCAACCGTCGGCCCCTAAACCCTAAACCCTAAACCCTAAACCGTCGGGCCTCGTTAATCTCAGCGTCCACAAAGTCCTCGTACCTGCACTCGGCCGGAGCGCTCCGCGCACGGCGGCTTGCCTTGGGGGTTGCCAAGCCTAACGGGTATGTACTGGGTTCGAGTTCAGGAACTGAATGTAAGCTGCTGAGATTCACGGTTCAAAAGGAAGCCTTTTCAGAGAATTTAGGGTCAGTTTGACAGAGCTTACTTAACTCAAGTTGCCAGACTAGGGGGATAATGTAAGAAATGTGTTCAAAGAGCGCTCTTTCGTTATTGTGGTAACTGAACTAAAGCACCTTCACAAGAACCCAGCTTAGTCGGGGGTTGCGCTTTTGTGGTTGGTGCCGCTACTGCTACTGCTACTGCTACTGCTGCTACTACTACTACTACTACTACTACCACTACTACGACGACTACTACTACTACTACTACTACTACTACTACTACTACTCCTACCACAACAACAATTGAAGAACGCACCCCTTCCGAGTTCAAGCGCTAAACGCGAGAAGTGGGAGTCTTGCAATGAAGGGTTCAACGGGGGTTCAGGATCTAGAGTCGTTTGTAACTATACCCCTCATCCTAAACCGTCAGCCGTCTAAGGGTCTTGAAAGCAATCCGCTGGCCTTAAACCTCAGACCCTTAACTCCCAAAGCGACCAAATCCTCAAGGATATGGTTCCTCTAAGCTCCCCTATATAAGCCCTAAGCCCTAAGTGTGATGCTCTTACTTTGCTATACCCTAAACCCTAAACCCTAAACCCTAAACCCTTTACCATCCCATACTACACGATAGTAAGCCCTACTTCTTGTGCTTACCGTCGCCGGCCTTTTCCATGCCACTGTGGACTTCCACGTCCAGAAAACTGTTCCTCGGCTCGGACTCTTGAAAGTTAATATAGGGGCCTTAGTAATTTGAGCAGAGTTTCGGGATATATTGTAGTAAAATTTTCATAAGGAGCCGTAACTATTTAGGCTTCTACATTGCCCATAGTCTCCATAATAGTCCCTTTTTTGTATGACCACGTCTATATATCAGGATCTTATGATATAGGATTGGTGAAGCAGAAAACGGAACTGCCCAACGGAGACTACCTGTAAGGTCTTTGGGTTCAGGGTTTAAAGTTTTGTGTATTTGTGAGTTAAAAGTGGCTGTGCCTAACTCAACCCGGCCAAAGAGTTTTGGGGGTGGTTGAGCTCAGACGCCTTGAATTCGATAGCACCTTGCAACACGTCAAGCACTCAGAAACCCAAGCCGACGACACTACTATTGGTATTCCGATAGCAGCTGTTACTACTTCTGCTGCCGCTGCTCCTACTGCTCTCACTCCCTCGTTTCGACTACTACATGCACGTGACTGTTTCTTAGCAGCATGAGGCGAACGTAGCGTTGGACTGCCAACAAATGACAGATTCCCTGACTTTGCCGGAGGTTAGTTTAAACAAAGCACGTCTACTACGTCAGCAATGCCTGTCCTCAAGCCTGAACCTCCGACTCAAAAGTCTAAACCCAAAGCCCTAAACCCTAATGTAGGGGCCTGAATTTTGGGGGTTCCTTATTACAATTATACTAGTATAAGGGGCCCCAAAACCCTATTCTAGTTCTTAAGACCCCTCTATTAAGCCCTAAACCCTAAACCCCGAACCGTGAACCTGCATCCTAAACCCTTAACCCCTAAGCCCCTAAACCCTAAACCCTAAACCCCGAACCCAAAACCCTAAACCCTGCCAGATCCAGATCTCGATGCCAAGCAACCGGTTTACCAGGACCGCCGCTCCGTCGCAGAAAGAGAGCTGGCATAGGGAGGCTGTAAAAACAGAGGGTTTAGGGTTTAGGGGTTTAGCGTTTAGAGGTTGAGGGTTGAGGGGTGTAGGGTTGAGGGTCTAGGGCTTAGGGTTTAGGGCTTAGGGTTGTGGATGTAAGCCCTGAGCCCCAGGCACCTTAAATCCCAACCCCTACACCCTAGGGTTTAGGGCTTAGGGGGATGGATTTAAGGCGTCAAGTTGCTGCAAACCCTAAACCCTAAACCCTAAACCTAAACCCTGGGGGTGCTCTGGACCCTCGGCCTGAAGATATTGAATCTGCCCTCAGTGTCGAGCCTCCCAGAGAGCCCAATACCCCCTTAGTTACGGAATATACCTTAAATTATAGGGGCCTTAATAGTATGATTTAAGGGTATATTCCTTAATTAAGGAATATACCTTAAATTATAGGGGGCCTTAATATTATGATTTAATTTAAGGTATATTCCTTAATTAAGGAATATACCTTAAATTATAGGGGCCTTAATATTATGATTTAAGGGTATATTCCTTAATATTAATTAAGGAAGATACCTTAAATTGTAGGGGCCTTAACATTATGATTTAAGGGTATATTCCTTAATTAAGGAATATACCTTAAATTATAGGGCTTTAATAGTATGATTTAAGGTATATTCCTTAATTAAGGGGTATTGGGCTCTCTGGGCTAGACCTCAGATCCCAACAGACCTATTCAACTCCCAGCCTGGGGCCCGGAACATCGTGGTATGAAAGGGGGTATCTGTAGCAAGCATTCATTCTGTTCCAACTCCTCAACTCCTTGACTCCTAATGTAGGGGCCTTCATAATTAGAATAGGGTTCTGGGTGTCCTTTATAGCACAAGTAACAGCAAGCAACCCTAAGGAACAGTATTGGTAATTATTTAGGCTTCTGTATTAACTGCTTTCGGCTCAGGGCCGCCCTTAGAAGCCCAAAGCCTTGCGCCTCGAAATCCTAAAGGCGCATGTAGTCCGGACTGTGCCCATAAGCCCGAAACCCTAAACCCGCATCCCTAAGCCCCAAACCCTGAACTCCCCAGCCCTAAGCCCCAAACCCCAAACCGTAAACCCAAAGCACTAAACCTCAAATTACTAACCCCTAAACCCTAAACATAAAGCCCTAAACCCTAAACCCCGAACCCCAAACCCTAAACCCAAACCCCTGAAGCCCTAGACCCTTTATAACTAATATAGGGCCCTGAACTATGCTCTTAATTATTAGAATGGGGTTTTGTGGCCCAATTCAATATACCATAATCATTATAGGGAACCCCCCAAAAAAAGTATTGGTAATTATTTATTCTTCTATATTAACCCTAAACCCTAAACCCCGAACCGAAGACTCCTGTCCCAAGCGCAGGACAAGATCCCTCCCTTGCAAGGATTTCGGGTTTGGGGCTTTGGGTGTCGGGGTTTACGGCTCTAGGGGTTTAGGGGTTTGGGTTTACGG
>CAJNDV010035054.1:13245-27509 GCA_905221635.1 Symbiodinium sp. CCMP2456 | reverse complement strand
TTACAAGGCTTTTGAAACAGCTCTCCTAAAGACAACCAACCGAGAATCGCCCTAACACATTGTGTTAGGAATTTTCGGTTCGGTTGGCCTTCGAGGGCTCTTCTAAAGGCCTCCCAGGGGTGCCATACAAGGGGTTGGCTTGTTTTGGGCAAAGTCCTGAGCCGTTCTTTTTTGCTCTGTTTTCCTTGCTTGAGGTTGCTACACGCCAACAGCAAAGACAAGCAAAGAAGAGCAAGGACAATCAAAGAAGAGAAGAGCAGGGAAGAGAGAAAAGTAGAGAACCCCGACCCTAACTCCGGGGAATTGGAACCTTTCACGGTTCGGTTTCTATTTCGGTTCGGTTCGACGGTACCGGTTTTACTACTCGGTTCACAGGTTCCGGTTCTGACGGTTCCGGTTTCACGGTTCGCGGTTCGGTTCCTTCCCTTCTTAGGGCATCATGCAGCCGAAGATGTCTTCCAACGAATGGAAAACGACTCGACCTCTTCCAGTGGGATGGGGCTCCGGTGGTGGAGGCATCCCGGCTCGTGCGAAGTCCGAACTGCACAGAAGTGGCTCCTGGGCCACACTGGTTGGCTCGCCACCTGGACTAAAGCCGGTGGCAAAAGTATGCTCACTGGCCCGTGAGATCAAGTCTCAGGTTCTGTAAACGGGTTCTATGTAGCTGGGTCCTGCAAGGCCCTCCACTGCTTGCCGTAGCGTAGCTCCTCTCACATAGCTCTACTGGTAGGCCTGTAGAATTCTACGATCTGACTGATACCCGGAATCCCAAACTCCCAAACTGAAGCCCAAGCCTTGAACCACTTAATCTCTGACCCCCTGTCAGAAAATTGTCCCCAAAAGCCCTGACCCACGAACCTAAACCCTAAACTCTAAACTCACGCTCGATCAAACGCGGCGGCACCGTACAGTGGCAAAGAAATTCCGAACCTGAGGTTGCTGCGAAGTCTGCAGTCACGGGCCCCTTAAAGACTCCTAGGGGATTAGGGTTTAGGGTTTAGGGTTGAGGGTCTTTTAACGGGTTCCTTTAGGGCCTTCAGGGGTGCCGCTAGAATTCGCCACAGGTTCCTTAGAAAGGGGTCCAGATCGTTGAGAGGTTTAAACCAGAAGCCCCCAAAAGCTGGACCATCGTGATCTTCCTGCCCCGAACATGAAGCAAAGGAAATCCCAGCTGAAGTCATCCTTAGGCCCTACTCCAAATTTCTGGTGTTCACGGTAGATGTTCTAGGGTTTAGGGGCTTTTAGGTTTTGGGGTTTTAGGGTTTTGAAATTGTGGGTTTACCCTAAACCCTCAACCCTAAACAATGGTAGCGACACGCATGGAGCAGATTTGCCGCAGAAATGGAGGGTCTCCGGTTCAGGATGTAAGGGGTTTAGGAAGTTTAGGGGTTAGAGTTTAGGATTTAGGGTTTAACTAATGTTTAAGGTGTAGGGAGTCCTTACCCCTCGTGGCTTTGGTTGTTCTGACCACCTGTACCCTGTAAAAGATCCGAACAGGGCGAGAACTTAGGGCGATGAGGATAAGACAGCCCTTACCCTCAAAGGACTCATATTTTAAGGCTTTTGGGCCCCAAGACCCCATTATAAAACGCTTTTGGGCTATTTTGATGCTAACAGCGGGAGATTGAAGCGGAGTTGAAAGGAGAAGCGCAAACACAACGCAGCAAGCAAGGGCACCAGATCGAGAAAGCCTTCTTTAGCATCCATCACCCCCCCAGCCGACTAGAAGGGAAGCTTCACCGGGGTTTACGGTTTCAGTGTTTGGGTTTAGGGTTCAGGGTTCAGGGTAGGGTTGCAGTGTTTGGGTTTAGGGTTTAGGGTTTAGGGCACTTGAAAGCTTTCGGGTTAAAAGCCCTGGAAGTGGAAAGGTAGAACCCAGGATGCAAGAGCATCAAGCTTCAGTGACTCAACTCTCCTGAAACCCATGCAATTCCCGTATAACCTCGTCTTTAGAGCAGCCTAAGTCTATGCCTAAGTTTATATAGCTATATGTGTGCACGGACCCTTAAACCCCTATAGGGTTCATGAACGGGATTCGAGCAGACTACCAAGAAACATCAAAAAAGCAGACACTCTCCCGGAGCATCAAATCCGAAGGCCCAGCAGCTCCCCTGAACCCGAAGCCGAGATCCTTGCGAGACGGTTTAGGGTTTAGGGTTTAGGGTTTAGGGTTTAGGGCAAGGCCTAGAAGGTAACCGCCCAGCGTAAACCTTAATTCCGCCTCTGCTGGCAGTACTAGAAACGCCCAGTCACTCGGGCTTTGCTCTAAACAACCATCATCAAAGGCGAGAAAACTCTGCTCTTTGAACTAAACCCTAAACCCTAATCTCCAAAACCCCAAAACCCCAAAACCCTAAACCCATAAACCCTTAAACCCCTAAACCCCTAAACCCCTAAACCTTAAACCCTGAGCCGGAGCCTGAAGCCAGAACCCTGCTTCGACCTCACACCCCCTAAGCTCTTTCTCTTCCCCAATCCCAAAAGTTGCTTTCTCTGTAACTTAGGGTTTAGGGATCGTCTTCCCCTAAGGGTGCAAGTGCCTAATAATCATATACTCTCCCAAACATTAGGCTAGATAACTACTATTTATCCGCAACCACAGTGCTGGTAGCTTCTTATTGGGTCCTTTGGACCCTGAAGGTTCGCCTTCCCATGTACCTAAATAGAATATACTTTGGCCCCAAAGTACCTATATAGGGACTACTTTAAGGCCAAAGTATATACTATTTGGGTACATGGGACCCTATAGACCCTTATGGTACCCTTATAGAACCCTTAAAGTAGCCTTTAAAGGAACCCTTAATGTGGGTACATGGACCCCTAGGGGTTTCGGCATTTTCATCATACTGGAAAGTCGTTCACGGAAGATCGCGTCTTCCCTGGGACGTCTCTCTCTTTGCAACGCCTTCGACCACCTGACCCTTAAAAGTAGGGGCCCTATAATTACCCTTATACTAAACATGAAACCCTATATGGTATATTAATATTTGAACCTTGAACCCCTTTAGGCTTCATCTCGTCCTTTCACTGTTAGCCCCAGAAGTCCACGCTGAACCCACGACGCGCTAACACAAAATCCTAACCAAAACTAGATCCCCAAACCTCAAGATCCTATAATCTCTAAACCCCTAAACCCTATAAACCCTAAACCCTAAACCTTAAACCTAAAATATTATCTGGGACCCTGAAGCCTCAACCCTAAACTACGAAAACCCTAAATTACTGAGCTGTAAACCTGAACCCTGCAAATAAACCCGGTTTGGGGCTTATAGGGTCTATAGGGCCCCTAAAACCCCAAAACCTAAACGCCCTACGCCCTAAACCCTAAAGGCGCTAAACCCTAAACCGCTAAACCCTAGATCATTACCGCCGGGCCGCTGCCGCCACGTGCAGGGCGGTGGTGCCCTCACCCTCGGAGGGCCAGTTCGGAGCTTGCCTGCATTCTTCAGGTCGGAACCCTAAACCCTAAACCCTCTTCCCTGAACCCTAAACCCTTTATAGGGTTTGCTGCGGGTTAGAGTTTAAGAGGTCGGGCTTAGGGTTCGCTTTGTGGTTTTGTTGGGGGCGGGCTTTAGGGCTTTAGGGTTATAAAGTTTTAGGGCTTTGGGTTCGTTTTGTGTTCTTTTTTCGGGGGGTTGGGGGTTTGGGGTTTTAGGGTTTAGGGGTTTAGGGGTTTAGGGCTATCGGGTTTGAGGGCCTTGGGGGTTTAGGGCTATAGGGTTTGAGGGTCTTAGGGTCTATGGGGTCTTAGGGGTTGTCAAGGCCGGGCTCGAGCCGCGGCGTTAACGGTCTTCGGGTTCAGGGTTAAGGGCGGGGAATTCGAGTTTCAGGGCTTAGCGGATTGGGACGGTTTAGGGATTTCACAAGGTTTAAGGTTTAGGGATTTCATGATTAAGATTATGCATCTTCTGACTATGTCTCGCTCTCCGCAGTTAAAATTCTACCATGCTCTACCAACACAGGAAAACTCATGATCTCAATTCGGTACTTTAGGGGCAGTGCCCTAGCCCAAAAAAACTATTAACCTTTTTCAATTTAGACTAGGATTACATACGCCCCAAAAAGTTACAGGTTACCTACTCACCCCAAGGTAACACAGTTCAGCTTCAGAGTTTAGACCTTGTGTGTTCAAGAGCTTATGGCTTTCTGGGGACTTCTGATCAGTCCATGGGCTTTGAGTGGGCACTGATGCGGCTGACTTACTGGCTTCGGGGCTTCGGGCATTAGCTGTTCAGGGTGCATAAAACCCAAACCGTGCTTAGGCCGATTGGGCGTTTAGGTTGCTGCAGGTACCAAACTTCGAAGGTGGAGAAAAGCTCCCAAGAAACTCTGCCTGGGGTAGGGTTTTTCGTGTTTAGGGCAGTTTAGGGTTGAGGTTATGAGTCTCGGGTGTAGGCAGGAACTAACTGCACACATTTAAGGAGTCTACCCGAACCCCAACCCCAAGGTCAACCACTGTATCCCTGTACACCATTGCGTTCCGAGGGCGTGCTCTAAACCCTAAACCCTAAACCCCCTAAACCCTAAACCCTAAACCCTATATATCCCTGTACACCATTGAGTTCCGAGGGCTATGGAAGAACGGCCTCGGTATTAGCTCAGCCGCTTCTGCTGCAAGCAGAGAGAAGCCTCACAGCACCGAGTGGGAGGGAGGAGGGGAGGAGTTTAGGGGTTTTCTATAGGGGTTTATAGGGGTTTAGGGGTTTATGAGGGTTTAGGGGTTTAGGGGTTTATAGGGGTTTAGGGGTTTATAGGGGTTTTAGGGGTTTAGGGGTTTAGGGTTTATAGAGTTTATAGGGTTTTAGGGTTTTAGGGTTTATAGGGCTTACCCTGCACACCCCAACAGTCCGAAGGACGCAAGTCCGGATAGTAGTTATCTAGGTTAATACTTGGGAGAGTATGTGATAATTAGGCACTTGGACCCTTCGGCACATGCTTACCTTTGCCACCGCTCGCTCTGCTGCGGCAGGCGATCAAGCTGCATAACAATCGCAGCAACAACAAGAGGCTTTTGATCTGAATTTCATGGGCAGTGAGGCTTAAGACTTAGGAAGACCGAAGAATCCGAAGAACATGTGCCCAGGGCCCGTGCAAGCGTCGGCACACTCCGCCTGTCGAGATCCCGGAGTGAGCACGGGCATTTATCAGAACTGAAGATCTCTGCCATTTTGATGATGTTGGCGATGGACGAGGACAGTGACGGTTCCAATTCATCATGACAGTGCTCGGGATGTCAATGAATATCATGAGGCTGCTAGTGGCGTAATGCCTATGAAGATAACGAAGCATGATGGTATTGTTCATTTGATGAAGCTCAGCAAGATAACCATTGAATACAGTTATCGTAAATGAGGGTCGCGAGGTTTCTGAAGAACCAGCGGTGTTGACTTAGAGGATGCTAGTGTTGCATAGGCATAGCTTCTCAAATGTCTGTGCAGGCTTCCCCGCGTAGACTTTCTGAATTGGCGACCCTAAGCAGTCAAGGCACTTTGCATTGGGTACGGGACTTGACCGCCAGTAGTATGCGAGCAACTTGCTTGTGGCTCTTTGCTCTGCTGCCGGCGGACTTGTTACTCTGTGCAACTTTCGCCCACCCTTCGCCAGTTCAAGAAACATCGAGCATTGCTCAGCAAGCTTGTCATTGACAGTGCGGCTGCCCAGCGAAATCCAACCGTAAATGCGCATGCCACCAAATAGGTGTTGTCGCACCAAGACGGAAACTGTACCGGCTAGCTTCACAACGCCAGCTTAGCCTGCTCATGGCGGATTTCCTGCTCGTCTGCAGTCAGGCCTGCTTTCCACTACATCTTTGTCGATCGGCACATATAGCGGCCAAGCAGAAGCTTGTGAATGGTGAAGACAATCGTACTGTATTGTCTGCTGCAGTCGATTGCTCCTGCAACGCATGTTTGCCCGAACTACCCGCCCAGCTTCCGCACGGATGAGACATAGGAGCACAAGCCGATGCATCAGCCAGCCCAGGCAAGCCACTAGGCTGACCGAAAGCAGGTCGAGGATGATGAGTAGACTGTCGGAGCTAGTGTTCATCAGGTGCAAGCTGAAAAGAGCTGCATGTTGGAAGGTTTGACTGCCGTGTTAACAAGCATAGATGTCGGGACCCCGGCACAGAGACAGAGGCCAGCTCATCCCCAAACCCCAAAGCTCGAAACCGCGGAATCGCATGCCCCTCCGCCTCCCTCCACTCCCATCCGAAACCCTCATGAGTCTAATGCTTTTTCGAAAATCATAAGTATACTAATCTCTAAACCCTAAACCCTATATATGCTTTCAATTGATTTATGCCCCAGACCTCGCAAGACGCCAGGACCATGGCGAGTCGTTGGCCTTGAGGGGCGAGTGCCATAAGGAGCTTCTGCAAAGACTTGCCCCTAGACCCTAAACCCTAAACCCTATAAGCCCTATAACTATAAGCCCTATACCTAAACCCAAAACCCAAACCCTAAACCTTATAAGCCCTATAGACCCTATATAAGTAAGCCCTAAACCTAAACCCGGAACCCTATAAACCCTACAAGCCCTATGGGCCCTAAGCCCTAAACCCTGGGGATCTAGGATCTGCGGTCGAAGAGTTCCCGTTCAGGACTTCGGTGTTGCAGGTTTGGGGTAATGTAGGGGCCTTAATAATTAGCATAGAGTTTCGGGGCTCATTGTACTAGAATTCTACTAAGGAACCCCAAAATAATATAGGTAGTTATTTCGGCCCCTTTTTTTAGAGCTGACAAGACCTGGGCTTATCGTTCAGGGCCAGGTTCAGAGCCTGGCAGAGCTAGGCTGCCGTCTCCTGATGCTGTTGTCTGGTCATACGCTTGGGAAGTACCACAAGTCAGCAGAATCATCAACACATCGATTGGGTTTCTGTTTGTTGATGATTATGCTACTTGTTACCATCTGACCCTCAGTACGCCAGAGTTCATACCTGTGAACAGTCAGACTCGCAGTCAAGTTTATGTCGCTGTAAGAGAGAAGCAGCAGAACCCTAAACCCCTAAACCCTAAACTCCTAAACGGCCCTAAACCCTGAATCCCAAAGCCCTGGCATTATTACGATGAGCAGTGCTACAGTCACAGCTACTTCGGTTTGACCCCTGACCTGAGCTCTGACAAGGCGAGGGCCCTCAACCATAAAGCCTATAGTCTCCATTGTAGTTCCTTGTTCTATTTTAGCCAGGTTTATGTTTAAGATCCTACAATCCCAAAAGGAACTACAATACACTTTGTAGGTATAACCCAAAGTCTGGACCCAACGCCCTGAGCCCGAAATCCAAGAGCTCTGCGTGCAAGACGCAGAGCCCTTTGAATCTTGAACTGAAAAATGATCCTAAGACATAAAAATCCACAATCAAACCCCTCAGCTCAAAACTTGAACCCTAAACAAGAAAAGCTAAAGAACCCGATATGCCGCATCTCGAACCCCAAATGCCGTAGCTCATCCGAAACCGAAAGTCTTTGCCCAACGCCCGGAGTACTAAATCAACACCCTCACTCCTGAACCCAAATTACTCACAAGACACCGTATCCCAGGCTCAACCCAAACCCCTAAACCCGAAACCCTAAACCTTAAAAACATAGCCCTGAAGGCCTGAACCTTGAAGCCCTGCACCCTGCAAGCCCTAAGCCCCAAATCGTCCCTGCACTCCACGGCCTAGGGCCTAGGATTTCAGGTTGGGACTTCTAAACCCTAAACCTGAACGGTTTAGGAGGTCAGGGCCTAAACCTGAACGGTTTAGGAGGTCAGGGTGTGCTGAGCGGGCCTGGAATCCATGGGCTTGCGAAGGCCCCACGTGCAAAGCGATCGGCTGCGATCGCTTGCACCTCCTGGGAGGCTTTGGCCTAAACGCCTCAACCCCTAAGTTTAACCCTGAACCCTTAAAACCAGAAACCCGCAAACTGGCCCTAAGCGAACTTTACATACAAATCCTAAACTCCATTACCCATAGCGGCATATCTGAGCATACTGTAGCCCATCCGAGGGGCTTGATGAGGTTGACGAGTCATTAAACCCTAAACCCTAAACCCAACTTAAGAACCTTAAAAGAACCACAAGCCCTACACAGGAAAAACCAATGCGATACCTGAGCGACCAATGTTTTTACGTGCCCTGGTTCGTTGGTTGCTCTTGGCAAATCCGGCCTGACCCGAGCCCTAAACACTGAATCCCTAATCCCTGATACCCACAGCCCAGATCAAACCCCAAATCACCGCCCCAAACCCCAAAACCTTACGAAACCCTAAAAAGTCCTGTTGGGTCGCCAAAAGCCCTAAAGGAACCCCTTGAAGGAACCCTGCCACGAACCCTGAAAGGAAGCTTCAACGGAAGCCCAAATCTGCTAGTCCTCCGGCCGGATGGTGCTTCGGAAGCCTACGTCACGGCTTAGGGTTTAGGGTTTTAAGGCTGAGGGTTTGGAAGGGCTTTTCTTACCCCCAAAGAGTCCTCCTAAGTACCCAAAAGAGTCTTGTCAAGGGTTACCATAAGGGTTCCTTTAAGAGTTTCTGAAAGTGGCTGCTTTTTTTTGAACCCCTTTTGCAAGCGGTTGGGGTTTGGGGTGTAGGGTTTACCCAAAGGGTCCTAAGTAGCTACACAGTAGACTGTAGGGTTTCTAAAATGGGAATTACTATCACAGTTTGGGAACCTAAAGAGTTTCTATATCGAAATTAGTATAATGGTTTGGGCAAGTCTCCCCCCATATAGGTACTCAGGACCCTTTGGGTACTTGTCTAGTATCCTAGGAGAACTTACTTAAGGGCTCAGAAAACTTGGTAAGTAAGGTTATAGTTGGGGCTATAAGTCCCCTTTACAGGAACAACCTCACTTAAAAGTCAGGTTGTTCCTGTAAAGGGGACGTATAACCCCAACTTTTACCCTACTTACCAAGTCTCTTGAGCCCATTAAGTAACCCCTAGGGAATACATACCCTCTAGGACGCTAAGAACTCATATTTTAAGGCTTTTGGGTCCAAAGACCCTATTATATAAGGCTTTTGGGCTATTTTGATGCTAAGGGATAGGGATAAAAACAAGCCCAAAGAAGCTAAAGGTTGCCAAGCCCACTACAAAGTTGTCGTGGGCAGGGCTCGAGCTCCCAAACTGGAGGTTTGCAGGGGTTTTGCAAGGTTGCTGTTCATGGTATAAAACCTGCATGACCTTAAGGACCCTAAACAATGGGAGTTATGGTATATTCCCTATTATGGGCAGTGCAGGATTTATATCATCAGCCGTACCTTCTCTTCATGGAGCTGGATCTTTTGGTCCTTCTCCAACCATAGGTTAGGATACGAGGAGTGAAGAATGAGCGAGGTTTTAGACAAACGTAGGGTTTGGGGTTTAAGGGCTTAGGGTTGAATCGTTCTGTAATAGTTTCTTAATGTTTTAGGGTTTGGGGAAGGCCTTCACCAGGACACACACGGGCCTTGGAGGTCTAGTAGCAGGTTCCGAGTGGTTGAGAGGTTAGGATTTCGAATTTCGGGCCTATCGCGACAAGCATGGAGCTGCGCATGACCCTAAACCCCAAACCCTTAACCCTAAGCTTCAGAACAAGACCCTAAAGCCTGAACCCTAGAGTTTCGTCCGGAAGCCCTCAACCTTTAAGCCGGGACCCTTAGAGCCATGAAAACTCTTGTGGAAACCTTCTGAATGATAGTACAAGTGTTCTATAAATAGAAAGAGTTCTATCCCCAGCCCAAGCCTAAGCCCAAACCCCAAATCCGAAACTTCGAAAATCCAAAGCCTAAATCCTCGAATCTAAATCAAAAACCCAAGCCCTAAAGCACAAACCTGACCCCAAGCCATCCTAAACCTTACCCAAAGGGTCCATGTACCCAAATAGATATACTTTCGCCTTAAAGTAGTCCCTATGTAAGTACTTTGGGGCCAGTGTATATACTATTTGGGTACATGGACCCTCAGGGTTTGTTTGTGTCAGCAGATTTAGCACCTGTTCCAAAAATAGATATATTCAGGTCGGAATACTTAATTAGCACAAATGTCCCGCTCAAGGCCCCTACGTAATTGAATTATATTATCGCATCGCCCAAAACGCTATTCTCTTCATTGTTAGTATAAGGATTTGGAGCGCCGTATTATAACGGCTTGAACTGCTGATAGTACTGTTCCTTAGCGCATTTGCAGTATCAAGCTATCCAAAACCATAGTCCATGTTGAGAGGCTGCTTCGCAGCGGCTTATTCGTTAAAGGACTGCTAAGCTGCGTCAGCCCTCTACCGTGCCCTAAACCCTAAACCCTAAACCTAAAGGAATATTGTTTGACCTTTCAAGAAACCCACAGTTGTCCCTTCTGGATTCACCTCGCTGTGAAGTGTGTCATGCGAAAATTCCAGACAGCACGTCATAAACCCCTGTACCTCCAGTTGCTCAGAGATCCCAATGCCCCCTAATTCAGGAATACACCTGAAACTCTAGGGGCCATAAAACTATGGTTTAGGGTATACTCCTTAGTTAAGGGGTATTGGGATCTGTGGGTACCGAAACCGAAGTGCCCTGCGTGTCCTGGCTGCCTAGTCAGCCTAGTCATGAGTTTTAAGTCCTTCGAATCCTTTGTATCGAAAATCTGGGGCCGATGCCGTTTTCGTTTCGTAGGAAGCCATGACGTCGGGAGTACGATGTGCAGGGATGCAACAAATAGAAACCCCACGGACCAATCCGGACCCTATGCAGTCACCTGAAGGGCAAGTGTAAGCATCCTCCAGACGTCCCAGAAGACGCCAAAACCCTAAACAGCCGAGGTACTTACAGGAGCTCAGGGCATGTGAAGGTGCTTTTGTCATTACCCGGACAGCCCAAGTGCTCCCCTGCCAGGTCACAAGGGCTTCCATTCTGTGACCGATAGGAACTCAACATAAATATATAGGGGCCTAAATTATCACCTATACCATTTTTGGTGCTCCTTGCTATAATTAATAATAGTATAACAAAACCCTGTTCTAATTGGTACGGCGTCGACAAAATTTGATTTTTCGGAATGACGTAGCTGTTGCAAGCACTGGGGTGAAACTCTGCAGGTCTCGGCGTCCCTTTAAACTCAAACTCAGGCAAACCTGGACGCGACCCTCGAGCCCGCGAAACCTTAAGTCTTAAGCACAGAACCCGTCAGCCAAAAGCCCTGGAAGAGGCTGTATTGGACTTCATCTACTCAGAGAAACTTGAGATCAAGGCAGGTCACAATCGATGCTCCTTTTTCTTCATTACAGTGTGTGGTGTTTGGGGGGTGCGACGGGGTTGAGGGTTTAGGGTGTTGCAAGTCTTGGATATTCCAGTTGGGTTTTCGTTCTAGCGCATAGGGTGTTCAGTGTTAGGGGTTCAGTTTTGTCGGTATAGGGTTTAGGCCTTGCAGTAGAGTTAAACATGTAGGGTTCGGGTTGTCGAATTTAGGGTTTTGGATGCTGCTAATTAGGGGTTTAGAGTCAGGTTTGGGGTTTGACGTTCAATACAATGGGTGGACTTTTTGTCCATCGTATCCCCTTATGGTTCCGACGTAAGTTATACGTTCCCCCGCTGCGAGCAAAGGCCAAACAACTATCGACCTGATTGAGGCCACTATGTTCGATAACACCCTGTATAGCAAAACCCGACAGGACGCTATTGTTAGATAACTCGTCTACTATAGTAGCCGAAGTCATTCCCAGACTACTTTGGGGTGTTCCTTATTATAAATGTAGTATAATGTATCCCAAAACCCTATTCTAATTGTTAAGGCTTCTACAGAACGAACCCCACACCCGGGAATTAGGGCCTTAGGGCTTTAGGGGGATTCAGCATACCCGGTAGGTCGTATGCTGGTAAGCCCGCTTTCGTGCGAACACAAGCCCACTGCAGAACACGGGGATCGATCTGTATGCTTTGATACATTTTATTTGTGGTCACACTGTCACACTCGACCTTCCATGTTTTTTTGATGGGAAACGCAAGGTAATATCATTAGTGGGGGCCTATTTACATAACTAGAATTCTTCAGGGTTTTTTCATATATTTAGACTATTATAATATACTCCGAAACCTTTTCTAAGTATTTAGGCCCCTATACGAAGCATCAAGTCTCGTAGCCCTGTTCAGTGGGGTTTAGGGTTTGGGGTTTAGGGTTTAAGGTTTATGTTGCTGTCTACAAGCAAGTGACGTGCCGCCACAATGCGTATGCTCTGTGGACATGGCTTTGAAGCACTAGAATATCCCCTTTATTGGTACCCTTTATTGCGTTACACTGTAATATACCCCAAAAAATCCGTGTGAAGTGCAAGCTTCCCCCCTCAGGTTCACAGCATAGACATTCACCGCGCCCTGAACCATTTTAAATCTCCAAGCCCTGAAAAGGCTTCGCCAGATCCGCAACTACCCTCAAACTACCAAACCCTCCATGCATTCATATAGTATATACATGGGCCGCAGAGTACCTGCATAGGGACTACTTTCAGGCCAGAGTCTATGTTGTTTGGGTACAGGGACCCGTGGGGAAGCAACACAAGATCCTAATATAGGGGCCTAAGTACTTACCTCTACTATTTTAGGTGTTCCTTATTATAATTATAGCATAATGGGCCCGAAAACCCCATTCTAATTATGAAAGCCCCTACATTACTCAAAATACTAAAGACAAGTGACAGCAACCCAGCCTGGAAGCTCCGGTTCGCAGGCGAATAGCTGGGGTCCTTTGGTGAAGATGGCCTCGGGCCCAATTACAGGCTATGGGTGGCTTCAAGGCAAGGCAAGGCATGGATTGAGGTTTCGGGACTCCCCAAACCCTAAACCCTACACCCCTAAACCCTTGAAAGATCATTGGTTTAGGGTGTAGGCCCTTCAGCAGCATGGGTCGAGAGTTACCCCTAAACCCTGAACCCTAATAACAAAAACCCTAAACCCTAAACCCTACACCCTAAACCCTAAACCCTAAACCCTAACACCACAAGCCTCAAGGTTCGGGAGATAGAAGGGTTTGGGGTTTAGGAGTCTAGAGCAGATCGAGAGAAGAAGCGCTGTTGGGCTTCAGGGTATAGTACACCTTAACCTACCAAAACCCACTTTTTTTTGTAGGGTCCCTATTAAATTCCATATTAGGGTTCATAATAAGAGCCTACAAAAAGGTAGGGTTTGGTAGTTTAAAGTAGGGTTTAGGGTTTGGGGTTAAGGGTATAGGCTTTAGGTTTTAGGGCTTAGACTTTAAATTTAGGGTTTAGGGTGTAGAGTATGAGGCCTGAGGAATCTTCCAGTCCTTTTCAATCCTTCAATCCGTAAGGCTCAAGCTTTACAACCCTGGTTACTAAGTCCTGTGATCCTTGAGGTTAGCCCAAAGCCCAAAAACCTAAGCCTAACCTGACCTAACTGCATGATCCAACAGCCTGAACCGCTCAACCCTATTGCAGTCCCGAGCCCGAATAATTTGAACCTTAAACCTAAGCTCATATACTCTAAATTCTATGTCCATTATGTAAACAAGTACCTGAGTTTCTCTAAGCAAACCTTCACTGCCTAGCACTGGGGCCAGAATGTTTACCAAAGCGATTGCCTTGCCCCCTAAACCCTAAACCCTAATGCTCAAGGGCTGATATGGTTTAGGATTTAGGCTTTAGGGGTAGGGCCTTATCAAGAATCTCCCGGCATTGACACCCCAAACGTCAAGCAGTTGAATGGTTGCTAGCGGTTTGCGTGTCAGCTTTACAGGAGATTTATGAAGGGAAGTTATAGGCCCCAAACCCCAAACCCTAAACNNCCTAAACCCTAAACCCTAACTTCCTCGTGCTTCATGGATTTTTTCAGAAGCGTGTCCCTCGTCAGGGATGTAGGATTGTTGGGCAGGGGACTTTCTGGTTCCACGTCTCGGCTACGTTCTTGCACGTATGAGTAATTCCAAGCCCTGGTTGCTGAGGCAGACGTCCTGCAAATGGGCACTCTCTACACCAAATGCATCGAGGACTGTTGAGGGTTTAGGGTTAGGGTGGCCTGGATGATGAATTGCAGTACGGATTGCGCAACTACTACGAACATTGACATGTGAGCTAGTATACCATGACAGGGCCTGCATGCATGGGTATCGCCATGGGCACCTATACCGAAGGCGCGTAAACTGGCATCACGGCAATCGCGAGAATTTGTGTGCTTATATGTTCCAGTGCTTAGCGTCACCGTTGTCGTCGTCATCGTCATCGACATCCTAGTCGTTCGCAGTAGTAGCAGTCGCAGCAGCAGTGGATGGTAATGATAGTCGTCATCGTTGTCGTAGAGTACTACTACTACTACTACT
>CAJNDV010035053.1:0-18496 GCA_905221635.1 Symbiodinium sp. CCMP2456 | reverse complement strand
AGCAGCAGCAGCAGCAGCAGTAGCAGTAGCAGTAGCAGTAGCAGTAGCAGTAGCAGTATCAGTAGCAGTAGCAGTAGTAGTAGTAGTAAATGTAGTAGTAGTAGTAGTAGTAGTAGGAGTAGGAGTAGTAGTAGAAGTAGTAGTAGTAGTAGTAGTAGTAGTAGTAGTAGTAGTAGCCGCAGTAGAGTAGTAGCAGCAGAAGTACTAGTCTCGTGCTCGTGTTCGTACTCGTGCTCGTGCTCGTACTCGTACTAGTACTAGTACAAGTACTAGTGCTAGTAGTAGTACTAGCAGTGCTAGTCGTTCTAGCAGTACGAGTACGAGTGCGAGTACCAGTACTCGTACTGATATTGGTACTAGTACTAGTACTCGTACCAGAACCAGTACTAGTGCGAGTACTAGTTGTATTGCTGCTACTACTACTACTACTACTAGTACTACTACTACTACTACTACTACTACTACTGCGAGTCGGCAGCGCTCCGCTGCTAGCGCTTTAAAGTTGATTGAAAAACTCTTGCATGAAAAGTTGTGGAAATTTTCATGTGCCACCTCGAGCAGAAACCACTTGGGTTCTTGAGTAACTTGTTGTGCACGTGGAATGTGCAAGCTCCGGGCAACATTCAGCTGCTCAAGTGCAGAGTCTCTTGCATGTCGCTGAACATGTCACATGCACCTGAAGCTTTCATATGCATCAAGTTGCTCTAAAATCTTGAGAAATCCCGCCCGCCCAACCCTGGGATAGCTTGTGGGATAGCTTGAGGTAGTCTTGTGCAGCACGCTCCCGCGGTGCTCCTTGCAAAGTTCAGTGTGTGCAGCACAACATTGTGTGCTCCTGCTAAACTTGTGCCTACGGGCATGCCTTGCAGCTTTCTTCAGGCAACGCGCTTGCAGTACCTTCGAAGTGGCACGTGCCTTTGCAACCGAGCTTGTCTGTTGATGCATTCCAGCATCCAAGTTGCGACATCCTCTCACCAGAGAGCGGATCGCCCTTAGGCTCCGTGCAACAGTGCTCCCTGTTGGGGCACTCGGATGGAAAGCGACAGCGTCGTTAGCAGCTACAGCTCTTCGGTCTCCTCAAAGGAGAGTAGGCCATTCATCCTGCTGATAAGACCCCGCTTGTTTCACGAACCAATTTTGTATTATCGCCTGCATCATTGCAGCCCCCTGCATTCAGTTGTTTTCTCGAGGCCACACCTGTCTCCATTGGAGCAGTGTCGGTGGGAAATCGCATCTTGCTTTGCACCAGCGAGTCTTCCTGGAGAGCGCTAGGTCTGGTCAGCACAGAGGCCCTGCGTTGTTTGTCTGGGGCTTTGCATATCGGCCGTTGACACATCATGGCCGGAGGTAACCAGCTTGCTGCATTTCTTGACACTCTTCGGGCTAATGAGGGGGTTGAGTTTTTCGGGGATAGGGAGTCCTTAGCCGAGTCGGTCCTGCCAGAATCTTCTGCACCTGAGTGTCTGCAGCCATCGATGCCGTTCGAAGACGAAGGCGATGCCGCCGAGTCAAGTGCAGGTCTTGGCCTCATTCCGAAGCCTTGGGATGCCTTGAGTGTTTCCTCGTTAGGGGGTAGTGCGGCTTCTGTTCCTGAGAGGGCTCCTTCAATTGCTGTGACAGAGGACGTCCAAGAAGCAGGACCTAGTGACTCGACAGATTGGCAGTGTGTAGACGCAGCTGAACTTGAGGGCCCTTCCTTGAGTGAGCTACGGATGACAGAGCAGGGTAGAGCGAGTAGGGTGTCAGTACAGCATCTTGTGCAGCAGTCGGTGGCAAGGTTCTCCGCTGATCCTTCGTTGTCTATGCAATTGCCTTGGGAAACTCCGCTAATGAAGGCGATCTTTTCTCAGGATGATCCGACGGTTCTTGCAGGCTTGCAGCCAGCAGATTTGACAATCAAGGGTACTACTCCAAGCTTGCCTTCCATGACCATGAGGACTCGTGGGGACGCCCAGGTAGTTGGGCCACTGAGTGAAGGTAACCTGTGCGAGCATGCAATCAGAAAGTTCAAGGATGAGGACGACTTAGACAAAGAGGAGCTGTTGCTGCATCGTGCAGCGGCGAAGTGGTCTTTGATAATCTTCAGGTATGCCAGGGAACTTGTTTGTGCCCCAGAATCGGAAGAAGAAATAATTGCTTGTTTCGGCACTAGGTCGGTGCACACTGTATCCAAGAGAGCCAACACTTTTGCTGCTTTCCTGCGATGGCTTGACGTTGTGTCGAGCTCAAACGCATCTGCATTTTGCGACACAGCTTATTGGAAATACTTGAAGTTTTTGGAATCCTCAGGTGCTGCTGCATCGAGTGGCATGTCCTTCTTGGCAAGCGTCAGGTTCGGAAAGTTCGTGATGGGTCTAGGGCGAACCGAAGAGCCCAGCAGGCGCTGCGTGGGGCTGGCTGAGAAGTTGTCCAGTCAAGCAGGTGTTGTCAGGCAGGCGGCACCGTTGAGGGTCGACCAAATTCTTGTAATTCATGATAAGCTTCTGTCGGAGAAAGCCAGCCCTTGGGACAAGGTCTTTTGTGCATATGCTCTCATTGCCTTGTATGGCCGAGCACGACATAGCGATCTCAAGAGGGTCGATCACATCGAGTGGGACGTGCCTCCAGCTCGGCCAGGGGAGGTTCAAGGCCTAAAAGGCTACATCATCATTTACACTCGGCATCACAAAACTTCAAGGGCTACTGCTAAGAAGACCAGACTTTTGCCGATCATTGTGCCGGTGGCCGGAGTTCATTCGCAGCCTTGGATCTTTGAGGCCAAAGCCGCTTTCGAGAGTGTTGGCCTCTCCCTGACAGGCGAGATCAAAGGGCCGTTGTGTCGGCCTCCGAAGGACTTAGCATCAGCAGATCTGTGTCGCCGCAGCATAACGTCCAGTGAAGTGTCAGTTTTTGTGCGCTTGGTGTTGGGTTTGAGCCGTGATGCCCCTGTGAAGGGGGAACGCATTTCAAGTCATAGCTTGAAGCGTACATGCTTATCCTGGGCCAGCAAGGCAGGTTTTGACAGGCTCACGCGATGCTGCTTGGGTCGCCATGCTTATGCAACTGAGGGCACTGAAGCTCTTTACTCGGTTGAGCTGGGGCTGCCACACGTTCAGAAGCTTGAGTCGCTGCTTAGGTTCATCGTTTCGCGTTTTTCGCTCCTGATGCTTCGAGGGCACTCATGTGGGCCTTCCCTCCTCCTGCGGGGGAACTGGTGCTGGCACCACAGTTGCCGGCCGTGGAAAAGCCCATCGACATCGAGGTGGCGCCAGCTCAAGCCGAGGAGGCCTCGTCCGGAGGTGAGGGTCAGAGCAGTAGAGCAGCAGTAGCAGTAGCAGCAGTGGCGAATCAAGTGAGTCGGGCGACGATAGTGGGCCGCCTGCAAAGCATGCTAGGAGCGTAGCTGGGGATGACAGTCGTGTTGAGGCACCGAGTGTCTCGTGAGAAGATTTTGTTGTGCGGAAGGCCGCGCACTCAGGCTTACAAAGCCGTTGATGATATCACGCGCATGGGAAATCTTATGTGCAAGACGTGCGAGCGAAATTCTCGCTGATTGAAAAGCTGTGAAGTTATGGCTGCAATGTTTGAGCGCATGGCGCCAAGGCATGTGACATGTGATATTGATTGAGCAAGACATGGTTGCTGATTATGATCCAGAGGATGTGGGTGGCAAGGGTCCCTTGGAGCTGCCATCCTCCTCGGGCAAGTGGGGCATGGCCCTGCCCACAAGGGATTCTATATCCTGGATCCAAAGCTCGCATCCGCGACGAATGGCTCGAGTACCGCAGGGGATGCATGGTTTGATTTGCTTCTGAACGAGGTTTTGTCTACTTGCCGCTTCGTCTTGGAATACACACGCAGGTCTTGATTGTGCATGCTTCAGTTGGTCTTCGCTTCGTGATTTGGGATTTTTGTGCTGAGGGGTGGCACTTTGACGCCATGACATCTCTGGTTGAGTCTGAGGCGCACTTGGTGGCAAGGGCTGCAGAGGTGAGGCTTTCGGATGCCTCGGTCCTGGCCTTGAGGAGGCATGGCTTCCGGACCTTAGGTCAGCTGGCTTACACGGTGGGCCAGCCAACCAGGGCAGCTCATTCCGGAGCTTGAGTTTGTGGGTTGGTGCCGCAACCATGTGCCCGCGGCAACGGCCGCGGATCTTGCTTCGCTCAAGAGGCTTTTGTTTGAGGCCAAGACCTTGGCTCTCGCACAGTTGCGAGCTCAAGTCACTGAGCCAGAAGCTGCCAGTAAGCGAGTGCCGGAAGCTGAGAGAGAGAGAGAGACGTCTGCAGCGACTTAGAGAGGAGTTGACTGGCCTGAACATCGAAGGGCCACTTGAGCCAGGGAGGCAGCTCTTGGATGAGTGTGCTCATCAGGAGGCCTTGGGGCAGTTGAAGTACCTTTCTCCGGACAGATGCATCAGTAGGCTGCACGAGGTGACTCATGCCAAGCCGACCAATCGTCAGGTGGAAATTGACCAAAGCCGCTTCGTCATCAAGGAGGCTCATGATGAGCTTTCCATGCCAGCTTCGTCAGCCTTGCAAGTGCAGGAAGCTCTGAGGAGGCGGGGGATTGCGTATACATTCTCTCAGTCCGTGAGCTGGGGCTCGTATGACAAATATGTGACGAGGCTCTTTGCCCATATGCACAGGGATCCCCCACCGTCTTGTAATCGCATTTCCGTCAGTCAAATCGTAGAAGCCGATCGACTTGTGTTCACCAAACTGATCGAGCTTAATATCAAACCGAAGCAAGATGTGGGTGGCCTTAAGCCGATGGACCGGGCTTTGCATGAAGCTCTGGAGTCATATGAAGTGAGCTTTGCATTGATGCACTTGCCGAGCAAGACTGCGGCACCAACGCGCCGGCCTTGGAAGAAGCTTAAAACGATCCCAAGGGCGGCAAGGGCAAAGGAAAAGGACGCAAGGGCAAGACCACTGCTCCTTGGATCAGTATTCCGAAGTTCATTCGGGACAAAGGCGGGGTCGCGGCAACCCCTGCTGGCGAACCAATTTACTTCACATACAGCATCCATGGCAAGTGCAATACCCCCGGCTGCACGCGGAAGCATGTGTGTGCCAAGTGCTTCGGTGACCATGCGCTGCTTAATCATCCAGAGTGACAAATGACTTCAGGTGTATTGGCCGATGAAACAGCGACCGCCCGCAGAACCCCAGATTTTTCAAGTAAACCAGCTTGCGACAGTTGATCCCGCCTCTTTTGCCAGGTTGTGCGAAGGTGTCTGCAAACAGCTGGGTACAGTTGATCACCCTGCCGAGGCATTGGCCTGCAGCGTGCTTGAGTCCAAGGTTTTTGAATTTTCTTGTATTCCAAATTTGATTAGCTTGCTGCCTTCGGAGGTTCCTGCTCGTGCTTTTGAGGGCCCTCTCACTGGCATTCGTGGACTACGGGGGCTTATGTCCTAGGTGGGAATTTGGGGGCTCGCAAGAACTTGACTGATTTCCCGGCGGTGTCGGCCCTACTGGCCGTTTTGCTCAGAGCAGCCTGCCACGATGTTGTTTTTTCAAGCATTGCATTACTCACGATTCAATCCGCACAAGTTCATCGCGACCTGAATAATGCCGTTGGAACTCCTAACACTGCCGTGGCCCTATCCAAGTTCTCTCGTGGCGGCATATGGGTGCAAGGGTCAGGTACTTCAATTTGCCCACAAGATGCTTCCTTGGGCCTCGGCACAATCCACTCTTTCCAAGAAGGTGTGGTGCAGTTCGATGCACATCAGTACCACTGCACAGAGCCTTGGGAAGGTGATAGGTGCATTTTAGTTGGGTTCGTGGTGAAGGGTTTCCAGGCCTTCCATCCAGATCTCATCGAAACCTTGGAACGTTCTGCTTTTAGCTTGCCTGAGCTTGGAACAGCCGATTTTTGTCGGCCGGGACCTCAACTGCAGAGTTTCCCAGTTGTCATTGAACTTTTTTCAGGAAAAGGCAGGCTCACGGCCCAACTCAGGGCGCGCGGGTCAACAGGTTCCATTGCAGTCGACTTCACTGCCGATCCTACCCCTGCAGCTCCAGCCAAGCAGCTTGATGTTGCATCTAATGCCAGGCTCATCTGTGAGTGGCTGGGATCACAACATGTTGTTGGTGTGCACATGGCACCGCCAGTTGACATTGCCGAACCTTTAGGTGCTGCGATTCTTGCAATTGCCGAGCATGCTAACAGCTTACAGAAGGTTGTTGCCATTGAGCTGCCAGTCACATCGCCATTCTGGCTTTCTGCACCAGGGGAGCAAATCCTCGCTCTGCGTCAGCATCACCATGTTTTTGAATTCTGTGCCTTTGGAGCCGATTGTCAAGGTGGGTTCTTAGTCAGTAACAGCGACACTTTTGGTGCATTGCAGCTTGAAACTTCCTGTGCATGCGCCTCACCCGTGGCACCAGAGGAGCGACAATACACTTGGGCACTCGCAGCTGCCTTAGCTGATGGCTTCGTCCCCCGTAGGTACTTCGTAGCTGCTGCTGCCGCCTTGTCGCCCCGTGCGGCAACCCTTGCTCAACCGAAAGCTTCCAAGTTTCCATCCCCAGTTTCGGAGCACCAACAGGTTGTTCTCGTTTCAGGCCCATCCTCCTGGCCAGTGGCGTGTATGGCACGCCTTAAAGTTGACCTTCCGCTGCCTTCTGATGCATGCTGCAGTCTCAAGTGCTTGCCAGCTGGAGCCCAACTTTTGCGAGTCACCAGGGTGAAGGATAAAACGGGGGGTGTTGAGTTCGTGTCTTCTTGGGGCATTCCGAGAGCACCTGAGGAATTTGTTAAAGCGGCTGTTCGTGCAGGACATCCGTGCAAAGCAGATGCAGCCTTGCCGCAGGTGCTGCAACAGGCCATCGAAACGAATGCATCGACCTCGCCAGAACAACTGGCCAGAGGCCGTGCCCTCTTCTTTAAACAATGGGTGGCTAGGGCTAAGGAGCTTGAAGGCGAAGAATCAGCTTTTAAAGCCTCGTTGCCTGAGCATGTCGCTAACATCTTGAAGCCGAAACGTTTGCTCTTGTGGAAAGAACTGATGGAAACCTTCAATTATCCCGATCCCGAAGTTTTCCATGAAGTAACCCAAGGCATAAAGCTTACAGGTGTTACGCCAGCAAGTGACTTGTTCCCTCCCACGTTTAAACCTGCATGCGACAGGCTGCCGACATGCAAGAGTGGGCTCCGGCTTTGAGGGAAAAGGTGCTGGACCGGATCAGGCCCCAAGGCGAGGAAGATGCAACAGTGCATGCCAAAACTTGCGAGGAGCGAAGCAAAGGCTGGGCGAAGGGTCCTGTGTCGCGGGACTCTTTGTCCGGTGAGTGTTTGGTGAGTCGTCGTTTCGGGTTGAAGCAGGGCGAGAAAATCAGGTTAGTTGATGACTTAAGTTTTAGTGGGGTCAACGACTTGGTAACGGTCCAGGAATATCGCCAAAACCGCAAGGTCCAGATGTGGTGGCGGCTTCAGTATTGGCATTCATGAAAGCTGCCCCAGGCGAGTGTTTAGAAGGCAGGCCATACGATTTGCGATCCGCTTACCGTCAGCTGGCCATCCATCCCAGCTCACTGCCACAGGCTCATGCTGCACATTGGAATCCGCGCCAATGCTCAATGGAGATTGACCAGCTCTTGGCTCTACCGTTCGGTGCATCCCGTTCGGTATACAGCTTCCTCCGTGTGGCCACCTCAGTGTGGTGGCTAGGGTGCGCAGCCCTCGCCTTAGCTTGGACGGTGTTCTTTGACGATTTTATAACGATAGCTCGTGCCACCGACAGAAACCACACTGAATCGGCGGTGTGCGCTTTCTTCCATCTTCTTGGATGACAATTTGATGAGTGTGGTGAAAAATCTGTTGCTTTCGGCCAATGCTTCAAAGCTTTAGGGGTATTGTTTGACTTGAGCCAAACGGCAGTTGGCATCGTCACCTTGTCTAACACGCCGAGTCGCATCGCTGAATTGTCAAAGATCATCATGGACACCCTAGCAACAAAGCAGATTACCAGAGCAGAAGCCCAGCGGCTCAGAGGCCGCATGCAGTTCTGTGATGGCTTCCTGTTCGGACGTGCCTCAAGGTTGAGCTTGCAGGCGGTCACCAGGTATGTCCATTCCAGTTGTGATCAGGTGCACGGCACTGATCTGTGGGACTCCTTGATTCTCTTCCATAAGTGTCTCCAGGCCAGTCGTCCCCACGTGGTGGCAGCTCAACATCAAGAATCCTTGTACTTGTTCACCGATGCCTGTTACGAACCGGGCTCAGATTGGTGTGCAGGGCTTGGGGCGGTTGTTTTCGGACCGTCGGGGGATTGCTTGGGGTTCTTCTCGTTGTGTGTTGACGAGCAAGTTAGGGCTAGGCTTGGAGAAGGACAAAAGAAAACAATCTTTTTTGAGCTGGAGTTCTTCGCGCTTCTGCTGGCGCTGATCCACTGGAAAGACATCTTTCGGAACCGTCCACTGATGTGTTACCTCGACAACATTACGTCACGCGACGTCTGCATTTCAGGCAGAGGCAGGAGTTTGATTGCTCGGGCGCTCGCTACGGCTCTGTTGATCCTTGAAGATGCAGGAGAGATCAGAACGTGGTTTTCACGAGTACCATCGCCATCCAACGTGGCGGACGAGCCGTCACCACCTTGAAGGTAAATGGTAAAGAGTTGTCTGCAGATGACGCCATGCCGGCGCTTGCTGCTTGCCTGAACCTTTTGCCCTAAACCCTTTAGGACCAGGTTAAAGAGGGATAGCTTGAGGTAGTCTTGTGCAGCACGCTCCCGCGGTGCTCCTTGCAAAGTTCAGTGTGTGCAGCACAACCTTGTGTGCTCCTGCTAAACTTGTGCCTACGGGCATGCCTTGCAGCTTTCTTCAGGCAACGCGCTTGCAGTACCTTCGAAGTGGCAAGTGCCTTTGCAACCGAGCTTGTCTGTTGATGCATTCCAGCATCCAAGTTGCGACACGCCAGAATCCGTGCCTTCGTCACCAAGTGAAAAGTACTGTGTGAGCGAGTGAGGGTTGTGTGCCTGCTAGGGTTTAGGGTTTAGTGGTGCTGTGTGTCTCCGAGCCCTTCCCGGAAAACCCTAACTGCGGACTTCTTGGCTCGAGGTGGCAAACTTCAAGAGACTTTAAACTACTACTACTACTACTACTACTACTACTACGACCACAACGACTACTAGTGCTACTACTACTACTACTACTACTACCACCACCATCACCACCACCACCACGACGACGACGACGACTACTACTACTACTACTTCTTCTTCTACTACTACTACTACTGCTTCGACTACTTCGACGACGACGACGACGAGGATTCGATTTCTTAGCTGCAGCGGCCGAAGGGAACGGCCCCAGAACCCACGTGCAAAATTGACAAGACTGGACGAACAGCGAGGTTGTCGCACAAGAACGGACGTGCAAAAACGTTGAAGCAATAAGACAAGAGTGCATGTACAAGAATGGACGCGCACAGGTTGGCAGGCATCATTGTTCGGCCGCGCTACATTAGTGGGCACAGTTGCACATTGCCGACCAAGATGACAGCGCACGGCTGCTAGTGACACAGAAGCTGCTACGGTACTCTAGTCTAATCCAACGGACAGCAATCTTCACTGACAGGAGCCTATAGGCAAGTCAAGACATGGCCCATGGCCGGTATACAAGACAAACACAAACGCAAACTACGCCCTGAGGAGTCTTGCCCTCGCCCCGGATGCTTGCGATCCGAATTCTGCCTGGCTAGCGTGTCTTGCTCGCAAGGGCGAGCTTACGTTTGCTCGAGATCGCTGTCCTACCGAGGCACTCGAGAGCCGTTTGCCGAGTTTCGAAACACAGTGGCAGCTGGGCCGTCGAAACCGTCGTCGAGATTCAAGGCATCACTGGTCTAACACACCTGTCTGCTACTGAGCGTTTTTGGAAGCGGAGCCCGGATATGGCTGGAGCCTGTGCTTTTTTTGCAGTGAGGTGGAGTCCCGACGGCTCGACGGATGGCTTGGTCCTCAGCAAAAAGAAGAGCTACACGCTCAGCTTCTGGGAGCCTTAGCTGCACGTGGGCTTTGTGCCTCGGCGAGCCTCGGCGAGCCTCGGTGCTTGCAAGGACAGGACGGAGGCAAAGAAGAGCCTGAGCATCATGGCCGGGCAGGCGAGGGCGTGGGCGTCAAGAGTCAAGAGTAAGCGAAGGCAGCGCTCGCCTTTCTCACGGCTGCAGGGCGCTTCGCGGGGCTCTGTGGACGGCCTCGGCACGGAGGTGCTGCACAAGGTCAGTCGTTTTGGGGTGCGCAGTCGCTCGATGGTGTCAGGCACGCCTCGCCGGCCCTGCGCAGCAGTGTGTGCTCGGTGGCGGACTCTGCGGCCATCCGCGGCCCCAACGAGGCGTCTCAGTGAGTGTGTCTTTGCACTGAGCTTCAGGCGATGGATCCCTGCTGGTCGCCGATGGGCGTGGGCTGCGGCGCATCGTTACGCAGGCGTTGAGGCGACGAGGGGACGCCGGGCAGGGCAACTGGAGACAATTCAAAGCATTTCCGCCAGAAGCAATGTTTGTACTCAGGGAGTCTGAGTTTGCGCGTGCAGCGGAAAGCGTCGAGCGGCACTCCCAGCTGGCAATGCAGCGAGACGCCAAGCTTCGAGAGGCTTGGGAGCAAGTAACGAGGCTGCAACTTGGCAAAGGTTCTCTTGCAACACCCTGTTGCGAGCTTCACATTTCAACTTCCCAAGTCTCTTTCAAATCCTCGAGGTTCTGAAGGTCCTGGCCGGGCCCTGCACTGACGTCGCGTGCGCAAGGTGCGGCCTCTCGGCATCTCTCAGCTCCCGGGGCCCATGTCGTGTAGGGCGCTCTGAGCCCAAGCATCGCAGGCGGGCGATCTGTGATGAGAGGTTCGACATCGAAGCGGCTCGGTCATTCTCCAGGCTGGAGGCAGGACCCTGCTGCATGCCCGGCTGGATTCGTTCGTTCTCAACACAAGTGAGCTGCTGTGAAGGAGATTCACAACCACAACATACCATGCAACAGAACAGCTGCTGTCGGAGAACAGACGAACTTGTGGTGCAGCTTGGAACCAAGCTGGAAATTCATGAGCAGCGAACCTCTGAAGGCTTCGTGCGAAAGCATTGTCGCTCTCGTGACCATGGCCCCTAGCATGGCCGCTGCACTGCAGGTGCTGCCCAGGCAGTACAGGGATGAACGAATGGAGGGATGCCTCCAGGAAGGATTTGTTACTTTCTTTCTGGTTCGGCCACTTTCTACGGTTCCGCCCGGAACATGAACTTTCCGGAGCACGGCACCATAAATCCGCCCTTCCTGCAGGAAATTCTCGTCAGGGGTGGCGCAGGCGGGATGCTTCGGAAGCTGGCACTTCGATTTCAAGTCAATTGAAGCTGTCGTTGAAGGTCAGCGATGAGTTGAGAGTCATTACCTGGCTTCGGTTCTTCAGCATTGAATGCTACAAGCATGACAGACTCAAGCCATCTCTAGACTCTAGATTGTAAACATCATGTTCATCGGGGTTGAATGGTTGGGACTGGGTTTCGATCTGTCTCCGCAGGCCTTGCACAGAAAGCTGGAGAAATACCACTGGCCTCCGATGCTCCAGTCGCTTTGATGCAGCACCCGACGTCTGCAGCAACCCGACAGTTGGCTTCCACTGGACCTGTGCATCAATACTCAGCACTCCCTCGCGGATTGGCCCCTGCGTTCAGGGCATCAAAGTACCTGGCTGCAGACTTGGAGGCGCTGCAACAATTGGCAGGTCCGCTGTGCCGATTGTAAGAAAGTGCTTGCGTTCATTCTTTGGGTCTCGCTTTCTTGTGCTTAGAGAGGCAGCAACTTCCTTTCGGAGACCGCAGCCGTCACCGCTGTTGATGGGCCCTGGTTTTCGCGACAGGCCAGCGGCAGGGTGAACTGGAGCTTTCATGTAGAGTGACCAGCGAGAACCTCCCAAGAGTTCAGAGTTCAGAGGTGGGATTTTCGCCGCAGCTGGTGGGCCTTTTTGACATGTTGCGGCGGTGTCCCCCGGCAAGATTCGGTTTTCGCTAGCTCTTTCGATTTGTGCCAGTGGATTGGTTGTGGCAACTTGTGGTCTCTGGCGGGATTTGAATAGGAATTAGGCTTCATTGCTCCAGGGTTGGATGCAGATGGAATGATTGGTTTGTGCAGCATTTCAGTCTCAAGCGAAGCAGAAGCATGCGTGTTCTGTCCTGCCTAGACATGCACTCCAACTCTCACCCTGACTCTCACTCCTGCGCGCTTCCACTCACTCTCGAAGACCACTTGCATACTGTATGCTTTCTTAACAGGGCCGCAGGTCGAAGCTGTGCACCAAGGCTTCCCGGACTCACGCCCTCTGCATCTGGCGATGGTCCGATGGGCTTTGCGACGCTATGCCAGGATCTCGAAGTAAGCGCATCTTTCTTGATTCGTATCTGCGGCACAGGTACCTTTTGTGCGCATCTGTCAGACAGCAGCCGGAATGCGATAGCCACGAGCATGAACAGCCAGGAAACGGAGTGAATCTTGAATGAACAAACAAGATGCCTGCACAACATGCCGATGACAAGTTCCGGAGCAGATTGCCGGGGTGCTATAGACAAAGTGGGCAAGCACATCAGAGCGGAATCTTTCCAAGCACATCCGTTGGCGATAGCCATATCGAAAAGGCCTAGCTTGCCGAAAGGTTCGTGGAATTGTCTGACCCTCAGGTCCGGAGCTCCTTCTCGAAGATTGCCAAGGCGAGGACTTGCTGCGTCTGCAAAGGCGGAAAGTAAAGTTCTTTCTAGGCTCAGGCCGGCAGTGCCTTGCTCGATGGTTTGCGGTCGGCATGTGAGGGTTTACAGATCTGCGACATGCCGAAGTGAGATGCCAGGAGCTGCAGGAGCTTAACGCAAGCGATGAGGAGCTTGCACGCGCTTTTGCAGACTGGTGCCGTGGTCAGAATAGAGTTCAGGGCTTCTCGTGAGCACTGCCGCCAGGCAGAAATGTAGAAACCCAAGCTTTGCCACTTGAGATGGAAAGTGGATGTTCGGTCCCCCCTTCTTCGTCATTGCGTTTATGTCTCATGTGGGACGATCGACCTTGTTGGAGACCAGCTAGACATGCTAGGCACAGTGTCGGAGAGAGTGCAAACGAAGGTTGTCAGGCATCCTGCAGTCGCTGACCCTCGGCGATGCGTGAATTTGGGAGACTGTTTTGCTGCAAGCGAAGTAGGCGTGGCGAGTTTTCTGCGGTGTTTCCGATTCACATGAGGGTCCGAAGGAAACCGCAAATGCACGCAGAGCACTCGACTGAGGGGCCTGGAGCTCGAGCCGTGCGAAGAGCAGCGAACCAACAGCTTGCCCTGGCTTGTGGAGGACCGCTCAAGTTCGCAGCTTCCAGTGACGGTCGGCCCTCGGGTGGGTTTGGCACAGCATGGAACTCAAACGGAGTGCCCAAGAAGATACTTCGCCAAGCTCTGGGCGTGTTATCGTTCATACGTAAACTCCCACCGTCTCCACGGGTGCATCGCGCCGTGAAGTGGCAGTGCTGCTGGCAGGGCCTTGTGGGTTTGCCGCGTTTCATGGGCTGCAGGCTGTCACTGGCTGGTCAAAATGCGCGGCCACCGAACGAGCTTCCAGCTGTCGCCAGGAGCTTCTCCTGGAGCACCTCATTGGGGACAGCTCAGCTGCTAATCTGAACGATCGGCAGTGCGGAGCATGGTTGCAGCCCACTCGTTTCGCAAGATACTTATTGCAGGCCAAAGCATGGCTGAGAGGCATGTCGCATGTACAGATTTCAGATAGGACTTGGCTCAGCAATCCCCGACAGTGTCCCAACGTGAATCCCAACTGGCGGGCTCCTTTTTGCTCGACGGCTTCTGACCTTTCCTTTGTCCCATCAGCAGCCAGACTCAGGATTGTATGGCTAAGGAAGCAGATCGGGGCCATGAGCACTCGGTGCCATAAGCACTCATGTTGCCTGGCAGTATTCCGCCCTGTTTGTCCAGGGCCCTGTCGCCAAGGACTCCAAGTATTGGGCCCTGCAGCGCAGTGCCGCTGTGGCAGACACGCTGGGTCCTGCACTCCGCCGTTTGCTCACGAAGGCATTGCGCCGGGGCCTTGCAAAGGGTGAGCGGAGACACAGTCAAAACATCCAAAAGCTCGACTGACTAGATGTATCTGGTGAATTCTCAAAGTCATGAGCTTCTTGGAAGCTCTTCTTGGAAGCTAAGTCTCTCTGCTGTAACGGGCCCGAAAGAAGCCGGTGATCCGGTCCTTCTTAGCCTTCTTCGCCTTCCGCTTCCGGGGCCGCAACAAAAAACAAGCCGCTCTTTTCCTACGCCAGGGGAGGGCCTGCTTTGAAAGGAGCACTGCAGTAGGCGTCTTTAGGTGTCGCTTGCAAGAAGGGAGGCTTCGGCTTCTGGTGAGGTGAGGAGATTTCTTGAATGATGAAGTAAATCCTCGTGCTTTTTGAGGTCTCCTTGCCGTGGACCTGCCGATGCGCCGATCTTTGGAGGCGACGGCAATGCGGGGCTTTCTCCGCAAGCGTTGGCTCAACTTGGCTGAAGAGAGCGGAGCAAACTTTCCGCAGGCTCTGGGCCTGCGCATTGACGCAGAGGCCGTCGAGGTGCAATCCAGCTTGGAATTGGGGTCTGGGGCATCTTGCCTGCTCATGCTGGCATTCAGAACCACAGACGTGATGAAATGACGGCAGACATCCTCTGAGGGTGATGTCGCTACTGTTGTACTATATGGCTGGCGGAGGAGTCATAAACGTGTACCTCCTTGTTCTTCCTTCCGAAGACCTGTGCACGCGCACTTAGCACTATGTTATGGGAGGCTTTCACCTCGGTTTTTCCAGGGCTTTCGGATTTCAGGGCTCGGATGTGCCGGTGCACGCAGGGTTTTCGGACTTTAGGAGTTCGGCGGGGGGCTAATTCCGTAAGGTCGGGCGCTTCATGATATATAACTTAGCGATATTTTAGGCCCTGAAAATAGGTGTTGGACAGAACGCGACTGCTCAGTGTCCGTAGCTCCTGTCACACGGTCAGCCATGTCCCCACACAATGCAAACCCGAAAACAAATCAAAACAGAATGGTAGAACACAACGCAAACAAACACGTCGAAGTCACGAAATGCCACGACTGTCACGATTTTGGAAATTTATCACAATCGCTTCATTCCAAGAAATGGCTAAAACAATTGCATGTGCGTCCTGCGTTTGTGCGTACGAGATTCCGTCCGCGTGCCTGCTGCATGCTGTTCAATTGAAATGAAAACTCACAATTTCCTCGTGTTTTGTGGGCACAGTGCACATATATGACCTCGTCATGTACTCAAGGGCCTCCGCGTCCTGGTTTTTGCGATGCGAAATGCTCTTGCAAACTTATTGTTTTTTTTTGCAATTGTCTTGATTGCTTCTTGTTCTATCAACGTCGAAAGCTCAAATTCCTCCAGTTTGTGTGACACTTCCTGACAGAGCTCACTCTATGAACAGACCGAACAAAACTCACTATGTTGGCATTCTCCATGGCTTCAACAACGCTCTTGTTGGCAGCTGCGCTTCGGAGCGTTATGGCTTCGACAAAGCTTTTCATGTCCTGTCTTGTGCAAGTTGTACGGAAACGTCTTGAGATGACCAGTTCCGACATGCGGGGCACGGAGAGAACCAGTGCGAAGAGGGCGCCTGCCTGGCAGTCTACCCTCCTGCACAAGCAGAATCTGCTGCCGAAGCCATATCTCACGCCTAGTCAAGAAGCGTCTTGATCCGGGCTGCCCCGCGAGCCTTGGGCTGACCAGAAGCTTCAAGCTGCACAACGAAAGACAAAGGGGAGCACAGCAAGGGTACCGCAGAAGACGAAAGGAGAGTTCAGTCGGGGTCCAGGACATCTCAAGTGGAGAAGGCGTGAGATTACTTTAACGGTTTGGCCCTCCAGAAGAGAAGTGTTGCCCAAAAATGATATCCCGGCCTCTTCGGCCGAAAGACTTCCTGTTTTTCGGTGACATGTGCGTCACCGTATGCCGCATAGTAGCTCATATCTGTACAGTGGTTTTCGTGGCGCAGGTACCCGCAGACACCCGTGGAGGCTTGAAGGCCAGACCTAAAAAACAGCTTGGGCGTGGGCGGGCGGAGCTGCCGTCCCTGTCCCTGTCCCGTGCCAGGCCGAGCTTGTGGCTGTGGTTTTGGAGGCCCTTTGTGTGCCGCTGATCACCGGTTTTTGCCGTCCGTATACGTCTCCGCCGCCGCCAGAACGCCTTGGAGCCGTCCAAGAAAGATAAGGCCAAGGAGGCAGACAAGGCCTTCCCCCTGTTTGAGCTGATGAAGACCAGTCAACACAGATGGTCGCAGCCGTGTCAGGGAAAGGGAAAGGGGCCGAAGAAGCCACTGTCCGAACTGCAGGACTTGAGATGGTTCGCAAAGCCTTCAGAGTTCTTTGCAAGGCTTCGTGGCGCACCCCATGTAAGTCGCACATGCAGTACAATTCTTCGAACAAGTCCTTCCGAGCACGACGCTATTTGGTAGTGTTTGCTCAACCAGGGAAATCTCAGGTGCATGTTTGTCTGGAGCGGATCTATCTTCACTGCTGGGGGGTCTCGAATCTCGCCACGGCTGTGACAGAAACTTCGTTGTGTCCTGATGACGCCGGATGGTGGGATCATATCTTGGACATTTACATTTTGGCGGCTACCAGTAGTTGGACCTTCTCTTTTCTCGCACCCAGGCATTCATCATCAAGATAAAGATAAACAGCATTACGCAACCCTGGAGTTTGCACACGCTGGCCTCGCTTGCGCTTGTGTTCCGCAGGACGTGCTTCGGGCAGACTTGCCCGCCGCCAAGCGGGCTGTTCCAGTGCTTCGCGACTCTAGAAACTGCCTGGTCAGTCCGCACAGAACACTTCCCGAACACAGTCTCAAGCTTCTCAGGCTCTCCTGGGGATGCGTGCTGCGCTGGTTCGACGGTGTGCAGGCTCTTGGAGCCGGCTCATCTTGCAGCGCCTAGAAGGGAGGGCACGGTGGCTGTCGTCAACCTTATCTGTATGTCGTGCAGCGGCTCAAGCAGAACGCTTTTGAGCTCGCAGTAGGTGCGGGCTGATGACGCTGGCCAGCCAGCTCTGTAAAGATGCCACTGCAGCCAGGAAGACCTGGAGTGCTCGCGAGACGGAGAGGTTTGCCAAGGTATGCCAGAAGCGGGTCAGAGACAGCCAAGGCTTCGAGACCACTACGAGATTGAAGATTATCGCACCAGCTCAAACACGTGAGGGTGCCAAGAAGGCCGCACAGGAACTGAAGCGCAGCCTGGATGCGCATGGCTTTGTCGCTTCCGAAGTGCAGGTGGAAGCTTTGGTAAAAGGCATGATTTTCCGTCTCTCAGTTCAGGCGTCATGGGTGAAGGATGAGAGTGCATCGGGCGGGCTTTGCGGGCAATGTCCCATTTGCCTTGGTGACAAAATTCTTGTGGCACTCGCCCCTTGTGGCCACACTGTGTGCAATCAGTGCAAAGGCAAGATTCCTGTTGGACGGAAGTGTCCGATGTGCCGTTCCGTTGTGGAACGGGTGACGACCGGGATTTACGTGGACATGGCGTGAAACTGCGGATGACGTTGGGGCTTGGTGGACTCGGCATCCATCTAGTCAGCTGAGCTGGGAAGGCCTTTGCATGAGGTAGTATGCATTCCAAAACAGCTCAGCTGAGAGAAGAGTGGATTGTGTAGAGGATCTTGACGGGAATCAACTTGCAGCAGATGGCTGTTGTGAGCAAAAGTGGGAGCAGCTGTTTTTGACACGGAGGTCTTGCCCCAATCCTTTTGGGATGCCGTTTCTCAAAAGTTTACCATAATGTCTTCATTGTCTCGCCACTGTACCGAACCATACAAGTCATCAAAAACTCGCAGGCAAACAGAATTGTTAAAGGCTTTCGAGCCTTGGGTAGACGAGCCTTGCGTCCTCGTCACGAGGAGCATCTTCCAGCTGAGCTGCGTGTGCGCCTCCAGAAATGCACGGAGCCAGCTCCATCCCCAGAGTACTTGCGCACGCATATGACCTGCATGGAGGTTGGTCCCGGTGCTATCAGCCACGGAAGTTCGAACTTGAACTTACAGGTGCACGAGTTTTGCTTCTCGTGTCAGGCCCGCGGTGGCCTGGCCCTTCTGGCACAAGCGGCACACGCTGGCACGCTGCCGGTAGAGATCTCAGACAGTCTTCTCTTATGCAAAGCGCACATCTGTGCCGTTCGTGAGCCAAGGTGAGTTCGGTGTCCAGTCTCGTCTCCAGTGCTGGCGACGCGCTGGACTGCGACTTGAGGGAAGTGAATTGCTGTTGCCGGTTGCTGCCACCGTGAGGAAATGGCAGGGCATCAGGAGGGTGCAGAAGCCCTACGCCACCCGTCCCGAGCACCGAAAAGAATGTGGTAGGCAAGGTGTTGGCACCGGTTGTTCGAGAGATGCTGAGAACACTTTAAGCCGTGCTTCAGCCCAGGTACTTGGCACGAGAGACTGGTGGAAGCCAACGTTGTACTGCAGGGCCTGGTGGCTGGGCCCTGCACAGACACTAAGACGCACACGCACGCACGCACACACAC
>CAJNDV010035052.1:16565-51891 GCA_905221635.1 Symbiodinium sp. CCMP2456 | reverse complement strand
CCTAAGCCCTAAACCCCTAAAGCTCTAAACCCCTGAACCCCTAAACCCCTCAACCCTAAACCCTAGACCCCTAAACCGAGTTTCTGCAGAACCCCGGTGTCTGAATGACTAGATATCACACACCCTGGCAGTCCCTACAATCACCTTAAGGGTCCCACACGGCACGGTAATTAGGTGCCTAGGTTTCCCATAGTAGTTATGTAGGTCATTATTTGGGAGAGTATGGATTATTTGGTACTTAGATTTCGGATAGTAGTTATGTAGGTCATTACTCATTACTTGGGAGAGTATACGATGATTAGGTACTTGGACTCTTAGGGTCACTATGAGAAGATATGCCCCACGAATATAGTAGACCACCCTTGACATCAGAAGCATGATGCGATCGATGTGGGGGCCTTAATAATTAGATTAGGGTTTGGGCGGTTCTTTACTACAATTATACTATAATATACCCAAACCCTATTCTATTATACTATAATCTACCCCAAACCCTGTTCTATTATAACATAATATACCCCTAAGCCCTATTCGATTCTACTATAGTATACCCCAAAACCCTAGTCTAACTATTAAGGCCCCTTTTCTTAGGAGCCCGGCAGCAGCCACAGCCAAGTGGTCCTGGAGCCGACAAACCCGGAGCCAGCTTGGCCCCCAGTGAGCCGCCAGGTGTTACTGCTGTTGATGGACAAAATCCTGCATGACCTTATATACCTAAACTATGGGATTTATGGTACTAGACTATATTTGGGTCATGCAGGATTTTGACCATCAACAGTGTTAAATAGGGACCTTAATAATTTGAATAGGGCTTTGGGGCCCATTATACTACAGTTCTATTAAGGAGCCCTCAAGATAGTATAGGTAATTATTTAGGCTCCTATGTTAGGGGCTTAAATGAGTACCTATACTAATGTTGGGGGGTTCCTTTTTGTAGTTATAGTAGCCATATACCCCCAAACCCTATTCTAATTGTTATCAAGGCCCCTACCTTACGGCCCGAGGGCTCGATATAATATATAGCCTTAGTAATTGGACTAGGACCTCGGTATATCATAGCATTGCAATGTAAGCACTAAGGGGATAATGTGTGAAGGGGTTGTGGGATGTCGGTATGGGTCTCCAGGCTCAGAGTCTACGGCTCATGGACTATGGTCTTTTGGGTTTCCAAACAACAGAGAAGGGGTAGTTAGACGCGAACTGTGGTTTCGCTAACTTCTTATTTGTGCCGAAAAACGAGAAGAGCGGGATGGGACGTGGTTGAACTAACTTTCGAACCTGAACCCAACCTTTCGGGTTCCAACCATGGATGGACGGTGTCTCTCTGTCCCTCGACGTTTCTGGGGCATTGATTCCTGAATGCTGTTGTAGTTACTGGAAATAGGCACACAGGTAAGTTTTACATTTGGGTTTAGTGAGTGCTTTTAGGGTGGCGTTCCAGTTTGTCGTCCCTGTATGTTCGGGTTTTGCTGTAGGCATTAATGGGGATACGGTTCAACACACTACACCGTATCATGATCCTTGTGCCCATCGGCTCCATAGTAGTCCCTTTTTGTGGTATGTACTTAGAATCCTATAATGTAATCCCAGAAAGGACTACAATGGAGCCTATGGGTAGTTATCCCTAAATCCTAAACCCCCAAACCTTAAACCCTAAACCCCTGAACCCTAAACCCTAAACCCCTGAACCCTCAACCTCAAACAGGCCTACACCAAAAACCCGCAGGAACTATTATGGAGCCTATGGGTAAAGAGCTATCCAAGCCTTGAGCTTTGCTGAAACCAAGTCGCTGCAAAGTTCGCTGGCGTTTTTGTCAACAAGATCCTCTTGCAGCCTTTGGGTTTAGGGTTTAGGGGTTGGTTGTAGGGGTTTAGGGTTTGGGGTTTAGGGGTTTTGGGGTTTAGGAGTTTAGGGTTTAGGATTTAGGGGTTCAGAGGTTTAGAGTTTACGGCTGTAGGGGTTTTAGGAGTTCAGGGTTTATACGGTTTAGGGTTACATATTGATCTCTGGCAAAGTGTTGGTACGTGGTGCATTGCGTGTCACGTGCCAGCCGCAATGCAATGACATAATCCCCAATGCCCTCGTCGGCGCCAGTCCACACCAACATTTGACCCTAAGATGCGCCCTAAACAATTACCAATGTTATTTTGGGGGCGACTTATTCGAATAAGACTGCAATATATACCAAAACCATGTTGAACTCATTATTTTGGGGGGGTTCTTTGTAGTTATATTTACACTAAAATAGATCCCCAGACCCTGTTCTAATTATTGAGGCCCCTATACTACACCCAAAAAAACTACAGACCCCAAACCCCAAACCTTCCCTTCCCTTGTGGTCTCTCCCTCAAAGCCGCCACCCTCAACACCCGAGATCCGAACCCTAAACTCTAAACCCTAAACTCCAAACCCTCAACCCTAAACTCTCAACTCTAAACCCTAAACTCGAAACCCTAAGCCCTAAACTCTAAACCCTAAGCTCTAAACCCTAAACCCTAAACCCTAAACTCCAAACCCTAAACCCTAAACCCTAAACCCTCTTGACCCGAACACCTCCCAAAGACGCAGTCCAGACTTCTGCCCTGGCAACTCTGATGCTGGGACTCTCGGGTTTAGGAACTTAAGGCTTAAGTGTTTAGGGTTTGGGGCTTAAGGGTTTCGGGTTTAGGGTAAGTTTAGGAACTTCAAGTCTGCGAGGTTAGGGGTCTCCGGTTTAGGAACTTAAAGTCTGCGAGGTGAGGGGTTTAGGGTTTAGGGCCAAAGTTTAGGGCTTAGTTTTGGTATAAGGGGCTGTAGGGTTTAGGGTCTCGGGTTTAGGAGCTTAAAGTCTGTGAGGTTCGGGGTTTAGGGTTTAGGGCTTAAGGGTTTATACCGAACCCCAAAACCCTCGAACCCGCTTAAGCCCCTTTAGATCCGAACCCCGAACCTTAAAGCCTAAACCCTGAACCCTAAACCCTTTAAGCTCCCTATAACATGCGAGGTGCCCGTTGTTGCGGGAGCTTCCTACACCTCCATCCGTCTAAGACTCACAGCGCGGCCCCTGGCAGTGGATGGCATTGGGCTTACATAAATCGGGGGCTGGAAGGGTTTAGGGTTTAGAGTTTTAGGGTTTAGAGTTTGGGGGTTTAGGGTTTAGGGGTTTAGTGTTTAGAATTTAGGGTTTTAGGATTTAGGGTTCAGAGGTTGTATAAGGATTCCAAAAAACGCTAGTAAGGGTTACTACACGGGTTCTATAAGGGCTTTAGGGTTGTTTGGGTTTAAGGGACCATGTACCTATACTCAGTAGTAGGGTATGTAACGTTCTACCTTTTTGGGTACCATAATCCCTAAACCCTGAACCCTAAACCCAAACACTGAACCCAAACCCCCTCATCCCTATATGCTCCCGAAGGTTGACCTTCAGTTCCCGTAGGTATTGGACAAGCAGGGATAGTGGCAAGAAGGATTCATAATATTCAGCTGGTAATTTGGATTCAGTAAAGTATACCCCACCTCACTTATTTAATGCTGACATAAGTGAGACAGTCTGGGTACCCTTAAGCCCTTTTTTGGGGTGGCCTCCTGATTAACATACTGCGTACCCCTATTGTCCAGAGGCTACTGAAAAGCCTGGTCAGCGACAGAGCCTGTGACTGAAGATCACATTAGGGCGTAGTAGTAGAGTAGGCAACCTGTAGCTCTAATGAGGGTTCTTAAAAAGGGCTGAAAGGTTTCTAGGGCTTCAGGGACCATGTTCCTAATAAGGGTTCCTACAAGGGCTACGTAGTAAAGGTTACTAGAAGAGTTCTATAATCAGGGCTTTGAGGTTTATAGGGCTTCAGAATAACCATGTACCTAGACTTTGTAGTAGAGTCGGTAACCTTCAACCTTGTTGGGGGTACTACAATCTCTACATAACCCCGAAGGCTAGCCTTGAGTTCCCTTAGGTACCTGGGCAAGTAAGTTAGTGTATCAGGTAGTATTATTCGGGGTACCCCTTAAAGGGTACCCCTTCTGAACCCTACTTTTGGCTCCCTGAAAAGGGACCTTATTGAGAGGGTCTATATCCCCAAGCGTTTCCCTAATCCTAGCTCCCCTGTATTCAGGATTTACGGTCTCTGGGTTCAGGATTTTGGGTTTTTTCCCGAGTTCACGGTGTCGGGATTGGAGGACTCTAGGTCCCGGGTCCTGGGTTTCAGTGGGTTTAGGGTTTAGGGTTTAGGGCCCTAAACCCTAAACCCTAAATTGCAAGACTTAGGTGTGAGTCTGAGTTGGGTGAGCATGTGGCCCAATTAGGCGGCTGGTTCCCTTATGCCCTGAACACCAAAGCCGACCTGGCCGAGTCTCCGGCGCCTCCGCCGGTGGCGGGTCCTCCTTGGTTTGGCCTCCTCGCGCTTCTCGGTCTGACTCCTAAACCCTAAACCCTAAACCCTAAACCCTAAACCCGACACCCTAAAGCCTCGGACCTAAAGGCTCTAAGGCCCCCATGTACCTCTAAGGGATCCTTGAAGGGTTATCGTTCGAAAGGGTACCATAAGAGTTTAGGGTTCAGGGTATTAGGGTTTAGGGTTTAGGGTTTAGGGTTTAGGGTACAAGGGTCCATGTACTCATTCAGTTTAGTCTTAGGCCCCATATAGGTACTTCAAGGCCTAAATTGTACTACATACTGTTGATGATACAAATCCTGCATTACTTTAAGGACCCTAAACCACGGGAATTATGGTATATTCCTCATTATGGGTAATGCAGGATTTATATCATCAACCGGTTGATGATCTAAATCCTGCATGACCTTAAGGACCCTAAACTATGGGATTTAAGGCATATTGCTTATTATGGGTGATGCAGGATTTCTATCATCAACCCTATGTACATGGAGCCTTAGGGCAAGCCCTAAACCCTGATGGACCTTTCCGGCTTTCTCAGGGGGTTGTTGGTTTAGGGTTAAGGGTTAGGCTTTTTATGTAACGAGTTCCTACATTGCTTGTGTGTGATAAGTGTGCAGGGTTGTTTAATCTAGTCGTAGAGATGTGTCCTCCGTTTGTTGATTTGCTTTGGTTTCCTAAATACGAAGGGTTTATTTCAGGGGTATGACCTATTGGCAACAATGCTTTCTTAGAGTATTATAATCCTTCCATAAGCACATCATCCAAGAGCCTTCACGGCATCATGAGCATCATTTGGGCGATTGTTGACGAGAATTTGGGGTCAGAGCGTTCCATTCGATTCACCTATACGTCTAATATAGGGGTCTCAATACTTACCTATAGTATTTTGGAGGTTCCTCAGTATAGTTATACTATAAAGGGCCCCAAAACCCTTTTCTAATTATTAAGGCCCCTACATTAGGCGGTGCTGGAGCAGGGCTGGGAGTTCTACATTAAACGCATCACGACCTACAACCCTATGAGAACTGCAAAACCCTTGTCGTAGCTGTTAACCTTCTAGTCAAGGGACGCAAGGAGAACATCCCGCAGAGGTCGCTGAATCGACGCACTTTTGAAGGGTGTTGTTGAAGAGTTGGAGTAGGGTCTGGGGGGTTTGTAGTATACATTTTGGGCCTTGTTTCATGCTGAACCTAAAACGAGAGTAACTGAAGCTTGACCCATCATCTTTAACGGCATGACTAGGTGTATTTTACCTATCGTAGGTATTCAAGTTTGAGTTTTTACGTTGAATCGCAGTGGTTCCCAAACCCTGCCCAAGCTCAGGCTGACGGATGGCGCCACCACGCCGGGAAGCTCAGAGGGGACAGGATAAGTGCAGATTCTAGAGCTTCGGGCTGTGGTTTCAGGGTTCAGTTTAGGGTTTCCAGTTCAGGGTTCACGGTTTAGGCTTTGGGGTTCACGGTTCAGGGTTTAGGGCTTAGGGCCTAAACCCTAAACCCTAAACCCGAAGGGCTTGTAGGGTGTATAGTGTATGCGTGAGCCTCTCTCAGCGATCTTGAAGGCAGTAGGAACCATAGAGTCGCCCCTGACCTCTTCCCGACAAAGATCTCTTAGCAGTAGAGTAGATAACCGTGAACCTGTAACTCTAAAAAGGGTTTTAGAAGGGCCGTAAGGTTTAGGGTTGAAGGGATCATCTACCTATACTCAGTAGCAGAGTAGGTAAGTTTTAACCTGTTTTGGGCTACTACAATCCCAGTATACTCCCGGAGGTTAACCTTAAGTTGCCTCAGTAGGCTATGCATCGCTGCAGCCGTATCCTGGTGCCGTATTCTCTACTTAAGACTGTTGTTGAAGGTACGGCTGCCATCTTTCAGGCAGGGGTCCTAAGGTTCGGAATAGGTAGCAGGGTTTGGGAGGTTTGTAGTATACGTCAATGCAGCTGAAAGTGTTTGCTGTGACCCTATACGATGGTGATACTAAGTTACATGTGTTCTTTTTTTCTTGCGAGTGTTGGTTGCGTAGAAGAGAACAACTCGCTGGAAGTGAGGCATGGAGCTGCCTTACAGTCAAAGCACAAGTCGACGCGCAAAGTGGAGGGTTTCCAGGAAGTGGAGGCGGATTTCTCTTGCCTTCCATGTTGCGAAACTTCCGGTGCAGTCCAGAACCCTGCCATGTGAGAGGCATTTGGCATGGTACAGGAGCTTGCTCCCCAAAGCACAGCGCTCCATGTCCGCAGAGACCTTTCAGTTCTTCACCTCGAATGCGTTGAGTTTCACAGTGTGCGGAAAGGCCGCTCCCTTGCGTGTGCTCGAGCTGACAGCCTTTTCCGTCCGTCATAGTACATCAACTACCTGTAGTCTCCATTGCAGCTCCTTTTTGGGGATACCCTATAAACTCCTTAATATATAACTGGTTAAACCAAAAGAAGGAACTACAATGGAGACGATAGGTAGTGTTTCGGACCAACAACTGGCGCTATATCAACATCTCGAGCATGCAAAGTTTGAGATTGCCATGTTGCACTGTTTAATCGTAGTCGTCACTGCCACCCAGCGCACCCAGTTTCCAAACCTTTCAGTATAAGGTCCTCGTTGCAAGTACTTCAAAAACTCTCCTTTCAGGGTTACTCCAAGGGCAACTATGATGCAGGTTACTGTCGAGTTTCTCTATGATGAAGAGCTGCTTTGAAAGGTTCTTCAAGGATTGATTACTATAAGGCTTCCAACTCAGCAAAACTTGAACGCCATCCCTGAACTCCTAAACTCTTGAACCGAAAACCCACAAACACTTGAAACCCCAGCCACTAGACTCCTAAACCCTTACACCTTAAACCCCGTAAACCCTAAAGCTTAAGCCCTTAAAGTATACCCTTAACGAACCCTTTAAAGGATCCTTATATTTGTACCCTTCAGAATCGCTGAGAGCTCGGGATGACCCCCACCAGGCAGCTCCAGGCAACAGCGGGCAGCTGCGGACCGGTCTCGGGGCAGGGGCTTAATATGGGTAGTTCATTTAGGGTTTAGGGTTTAGGGGCTAATATGGGTAGTTCTCTAAGTTAGGGTCCCTCTCTGGGTCCCCGATATAGTACGGCACCCAGATAAAAAGGACCCCCAACAGGGACCCTGATTTAGAAACCACCCATACAGGGGCTTTAATAATTGGTTTTGGGGCTCATTATACTATACTTATAATGAAGAGCCCCCAAAATCCTATTCTATTTACTAGGGCCCCTACAGTAAGCTGCTTAAGGCTTTCGGGGTTTAAGGTTTAGGAGTTGCATGGTTTAAATGTTCCATCGTGAAGGGTTGACTACAGGTTTTTTTGAGCGGTTTGTGTGTGGTTCTATTGGGACCGCGGGGCCAAGTGCCCATTGAATCATTGGTCAGACCTCCACGATGTACTCATTGAATGAGAGGCCAAGTGCCAGTGGCGAAAGCCCTGCTGTTAGCTGGCCGTCCAAGGTGCACCTTCCGAGGTGACATATTGATGTGGCTTTTGAGGCAGGGGAGTCCGGACACGCCAACAGACGCGCGCCCACGGCTTCAATCTCGCAGACTTCGCCTCGAGTTGCCTCAAGCGCCGTGAGGCAGGGGAATACGCCAACAATTGGGGCATCAAATTGCAGGAGGTGCTGCTCGACCGCTGCCAGCTGGGCACGTGCAGCGTGCTGTCCGTCAAGATGGAAGAGGTGGTGCGACATGCAGCCCGAGGTGGCCGCCTCCTAGCCCGAGCGCAGGGTCAAACTGTACAGTTGGGACTCGGTAGCAGCCCAGTTACCTGAGCCCTTCGGCGAGAGTCCGCTAGACACGTTGTCTTTGCAGCAGCTCTGGAAGGCCGACAGAAGAACCACTTCAGAGTTCCTGAGCCCTAATAAACCTGAGCATACAGGCTCTCTTTAGCTGCCTTCCTACACTGTTACATTATGCTGTGCCCAAAGCAGCTTTGCGACTTCTCCAAAGCTATCGGAAAGCTTAAACATGGCATGTAAGTTTTACGCGTAACTCCTGTGACGCCGTGCAACGCCAACCTCGGGCCCTCAAGCTTCGAGACCGAACCAACTCAAGTCATTCAGACGCATCATCCCAACATTACAAAGTCCGTGGCAGCCTTGATAAAGGGCCTTAAATCTTTCAGCAGTACCTGTTAGAACCTTTTGAAAGCCCTAAGCCTCCAACCCTACGTAAACGTTTTGAACACCTTGCAGACACCTTCTTGTAAAAGACCGTGCACTTTAACCCTAAACCCTGTAGTAGAAACTCCAGTCTAGTCTTTAGACCGTAAGCCTGAACCCTCAACCTTGTAATCGAAACTCTAGACTGCACTGACGAGACCCTAAACCCCTAAGCCTACCGAAGACCTTTCGGCCTGATGCACCAGGAGACCTCGCCATTGGTGACACTGGACCAGGGCTGGATGGCCATGGCCCCAACTTACAAGGGTTTCCCCTAGAAGGAACCCCCAAACTTATAGAACCCCTAAAGCTCCTTTGAAGGAAACCTAAAACCGTAGGGTTCAGTTTGCATGCTAGCTTTTGTTGGTTCTGGTTAGGTCCGACGTTTGATGATTAATTAGGGTTCGCAGATGGCTTTGGGCTCTGAGTTAGTTTGGTTTCCTACACTGCCAGGCCTTTCAGAGTTTAGGGTTGAGGTCGGGGGGGTCTAAGTGATTAGTAATCGTACACCTTTGGGTTCTCGTATACATTTGCTTTATCCTGTCAGAATCATATGAAAACCTTGCAAAAATACCTTGGTCCAACTGCCTAGACTTCAAGTATTAATAATCAAACCTTTTGGAAGCCCACTAGATTCCTTGCATTTGTCATTATCTTTAACCTCTGTTGGGGTTTGGAGCTTTGGACTTCGTCCTTGTGTTTACTTTGGAATGGCGGCGGGACTTCCCGTATTTCCCGCCTTTCCAGCTCCACGTAGAAGTGACGGAAAGTGGAGGAACATCAGAGGAACAAACATCTTGATGTCCTCCGAGGGTTCCGTGCAGAGAGGACAGGGTCTCAACTTTTGTTTTCTTGTTGCTGGAAGAGCCTTCGCGCCGCTTAGTCAAACGCAACTTGGTCATTTTTTGCTGCAGCTTGTTCGGCGTTGGTAAAAGTGGCTGCAAAAAATGAGGGTTGTCCGAAGGACCAACGCTCAGAGCATGTGCTCAGTGAAATTCCACCATATAAACTTTATCCCTATTAAACCCTATCGGCCCTGCCTCCGGTGGGCTTTTTGGAGCCCTCTGGTTGAAAGTTCAACCTTCAACACTACACCCATCTAAAACCCTTGATCGTTGCTCTTCGAGGCACCGACGCCGTGACAGGCGTCCTCTCAGCTGCGCAAGACGAGGTTTCCTTGCAATCCCGGCATTTTGCCCTTGCGATGGGTTCAAAAGCAGAGAAGGAAGGCTTTGGCTAGGATGGGAAGCTCGAAGCAACTTAACTTCGTAATCTTTGAACGGCAAATTTCTCCTAAACCCTAAACCCTAAGCCGGGCTTCTTGTGTCGAAAAGGTCTTTGCGACATTTTGCGACTCAGAGGCTTGAAATTCTGAGCCTATTGGTGTTTGACTACAGGGTTACTTAGTAGTAGAGTAGGTACTGAGTAGGTAACTTTTAACCTTTTTGGGGTACAATATATTCCAAAATACTCCCAAAGGTTAACCTTTAGTTCCCGTAGGCATTGGACAAGCACGGTTACTACACGGATTTCGATAAAGATTTCAAATTACATGGGTTCAGGGTTACTTTAAAATCTCAAGACAGCTGCAACCATGTGAACATGTGGTGTACATGCGTGTATTTATATCGGGTGCAAAGTCTGTCGATCTTGTGAGCGGTTTTTATCCGTAATCCTATGCTGTTATGCGACTTTAGACCTTTGTTGTTAGGTGAGTGTGTGTAATAGAAGCGAAACCAATCTAGTGACCTCATTGCATATAGAAGACCGTGCAACACAGCTGAAGTATTTCACATGCAGACATCAGCTTTGTTTGGCTACTGGTGGTAATTCGCAGTGACTTGTAAACAGGTGACGTGTCAATGAACGGTGCCTGGAAGTTGACAGTCGGAAAGCACACGCAACACAATTGACCCTTAAAGGCTTCAAACATCTTCAACGTTAGTGGCGAGCCTTCCAAAACAAGGCCCTGAAGCCCCTCTATTCCCTATTCCCGTGGAGGTTGAATGGGATTTGACGGATGGCCTCTACAACTTCCTGTCGCTGACTCACCGGAGGCCAGGCATGGGAAATCCGAACCCTAAGCCGCTTTTCTTGTCCTGGGACGATGGTACACTGTACCAGCAAGACACGATTTCTACAGCCATAGTATCATATACCTATATCTATATTTCTATATTTATATCTATTTCTCTGTCTATGTCTTTTTCTATGTCTATTTCTATATCTATATATATATATATACAGCGGTACGTTTGTTCGTTTCAATACTAAGAACGAAAGCCTGAGGAGTGACGCGGTCTTCGGATTTTCGATGTTCGGCCCAGGCGAGTCTTTAGCTGGGTTCTGGAGGTTTTAAGGGTCCTCTTGCCTTCAATCTAGGGGACTATTGGGGTTTAGGGCTTAGGGCTTTAGGGTTTTAAGCTTTTTGTTGGTTTGTAACGGTGACTTTGCACACTGAGCACGACTTCGAGTGCTGAGAAGCAGTCGTTCTCACCCTAAGCCCTAAATAAGCCCCAATACTCTACCCTAAACTCTCACCATCACTATTGATAGTGCTTTCTGACTAGCCCTAAACCCTAAACCTTGCCTACGAGCCTTTCAAGCTCGGCAGTTGCAAACTTGGAGGCCCAGGGGACTTAGTAAGTCGGGTTATAATTGGGGTAACTCCATTTAGGGTACTTATAACTCTACCTATAACCTACTTACTAAGTCCTGTGGGCCTCCAAGAAGGGTCTAGTCCCTAAGCCCTAAACCCTAAACCCTAGACCCTAAACCCTAAACCCTAAACCCTAAACCGTGTTGCAAAGGCGTGGCACTTTCCGCCTGGGCGGGATCTACAAAATCTGCTACGCAGCCTGGTTCTCGGCTCTGCAGTGCCTCAGCCCTCTTGGAGCCTCATGGATTCAATCCCTACCGGAAGTGTTTGCGTTGCATGCTTGGCTGTGTAGCACCGTCTGCGCATAAGCCATGAAGAGGTTTGGAATTTCTACTCCGGGAGTTCGGGTTACACAGCAATATAGGAGCCTAAATAAATACGAATACTATTTTTTTAGGGGGGGGGGTCTTATGAGAGATATAATGTAATATACCCCCAAGCCTATTCTAATTATTAAGGCCCCCTATATTATAGGGTTGATATGGTAGGTGTACGTTTGAGGCTTTGGGGGTGACAGTTTGTTGGCCGTTTGGCATGAGGCTAAGCATCAGGCCTTGTGCAGCAACAAAGATCGAGCGGGTTTAGGGTTTAGGGTCTAGGCAGAGTCACTTAGTGAAATATCGGAGATCAGATGAACGGAAGTCAAACCCTTTCAATGCGTCCGGAATCCTCCCCCTACAAACCCCTGCTTGCTGCCGTCAGCCCAGCCAGCGCATGTACACAGACTCATCGGTGCGGAAATTCCGAACAAACCACAAGGACCCTAACATAGAGGCCGTATAGAACCCTTGCATAGAACCTTTACGTAGGACACCCAAAACATTTCGAGCTACAAGCCCCACACCCTACACCCATACACCTAAAACCCGACAGGTTTGAGGTTGGCGGCTTAGGGTTTCCCAGACCCCAGCTAAAGTGTCAGCATCAATCCCCCAAACCCTAAACCCTGATAAACCCCTAAACCCTACACCCTAAACCCGAAACCCTAAACCCTAAACCCCTCAACCCTGCACCCTAAACCCTTAAGCCCTAAACCTTATGGAAGCCAAAGCTCTCGGGGAGGCGGCCCTTTTGGTAGATGGGCCTAAGTTCCTAGACGCTCCATGTACCCTCTATTAGATGATTAGACCCTAAATAAGTAGTTTTCTAAATTATGGTCCCTTTTTAGGTCTCCAATATAGTACGGCACCCTTGTAAAAAGGATGCCAAAAAGGGGTCGTAATTTAGAGAATTACCCAAATACTGCTCAATTTGGGACCATATACCCCTATTTGAAGGTACTTGGAGGGTCCGGGTTATTGCCGGTACTATTTTGGTCTTGGCGGTTCCTGATTATACCCATAGGCTCCATAGTACTGTAGTTCCTTTGGGGATTGCCTTATAGGTTCATGAATATTAACCACAAAAAGGAACTACTATGGAGCCGATGGGTAGTTCTAGTGTCATATACACCAAAACCCCATTCCGCTTTTTTGGCCCCCTATATTTGCCACAGCCCCAAACCGCACAAAGCCTCATAGGTTAGGTCCCCAAAAAGCACGTAGGCAAAAATCAGGTTAGAGATATCCCCACACAAAAAATCCTTTTACCATGAAGCCCCATAACGTAGGGATATCCTTGTAAAATACCCTAAGCCCGAAAACCCTGAACCCTAAACCCTAAAACTCTACACCCTAAACCCTAAACCCTAAAACCCTAAACCCTAGACCCTAAAATCCTAAACCCCCGACTCGAACAGTCGAAAGCCTTCAACCCCTTACGCACCGACATCCCTCCGAGCCCCTACTTAAAGGAAACTACAGGTGGGGAGTTTAGGGTATATAGACCTTCTATAAGGCTCCTATAACGGTGTATAGACCTTCATAAGGCTCCAATAACGGTACCTACCCACCTGAAAATGTCCTTGACCTGCCCTTAATTAAGGAGTATACCTTAAAATACAGGGTCCCTAAATATTATGGTATCCCACAACCCCAAATCCATAACTCCCTTTAGCCCTAAATTTGCCTTGAAATCTAAGCCTTAGAAACCCAACCGCAGAAGCCCAAATCCCACTACTCCCACAAGCCCCAGATCCGTAACATATGGGTAGTTCTCCAAACCAGTGTCCCTTCTGGACCCCCAAAAGGACCCTTAAAGGGACCCTAATCTAGAGAGAGAACTACCCATTGGCTTTTTTGAGCCGAGACGTCGGACCAAGGATGGCTTGGCTTGGCAAGCCGGCGGCTACATCGTGCCGGTTACTGAGAAGGGATTCAGGGTTTGGGGTTCAGGGCATAAGGGGCTGAAGGCTTTCCCAGTGTTCGCCCAACTGGATTAGGGCTTTTAGGGTTTAGGGCTTTCGGGTTTTAGGGTTCAGGGTTTAGGGTGCAGGGTTTAGGGTTGTTTGGGGTTTAGGGTATGGGGTTGTTTAGGGTTTAGGGTTCTAAAACAGGCTTTACTTCGGGGCTCTATGTCCTGAGGGGCGGCGCTCCGACCCCCTCTTCGGACATTTGGGCCGCGGGCCTCAAAATCTACGGCCATCCACACCCAGAGGCCTTTTACTAAGCTAGCCAATAGGAGAACTTTAAACTTTTTGGCTTTATATATTAGGTCTATCCTGAAAACTTTGAACTTTTTTGGGCCTGGTTGTTGAAGAAGAGAGTTTATACCACCTCCGCCCCAATCGGATGCGATTCGCCGAAGCTCGAGACCTGTATCTCACTGAGATTGAGAAGAAGCTTGACAATGTCATCGATCTGGATCTTGATGTCAGTTGCAACGCTTGGGCTTTTGCTCTGGGCCTGCTTGGCTCTTCGCCGCCGTGCCGCTTCAAGGTCGACGAAGCTTTAGCTCTTCGCAAGCAGCAACTCTGCGGGGGCTCTATAAAAGGGTTTAGGGTTTAGAGTTTAGGGTTTAGGGTTTAGGGTTTAGGGTCTTAGGGTCTGGTTTTGGTAGCTGTTCGGCATAGCTTTTAGTGCGTAAGAGCGAAACTTGATTCAGCATTTGAGCAAATATCCTTTCACCTTTCGACGACATCATGTCAATATGTATAAATGGGTAGTTCTCTAAAATGGGGTCCCTTGTTAGGCCCCCAATATAGTACGGCACCCTTATAAAAAAGGACCCCCAAAGGGACCTTAATTCAGAAAACTACCTAAACTAGCAAAGGTAAGAGCTTCTTTCAGGGCTCCCTCCAAGGGCTCCCCCAAACCCTACAGCCTAAGCCCTCGTCCTGTAAGGTCTCCCGTTCAAATCCCGTTCAAATGTAGGGGTGACATGTAAGGGTTCCCGAATATTAGGGTTTAGGGTTCAGGGTTTAGGGTTTAGGGTTAGACCCTGTAAAGGTACCCTAAGGAACCCTATACCCCAAACCCTAAAACCCTAAGGAACCCCGGTATAGTACCCTTGAGTTTATCGTTCCCGAGAATTTAAGGAACCCACAGAAGCTAGGCCAGCAGAGATCTCCTCCCTGGCTGTCTACGGCGCCCTGGGCTACAGCGAGGTCGCTCCGGCCACCGGGCAACTTGCCTCTAGGGTGTTAAGGTTTAGGGTTTAATTAGGGTTTTGGGCGCAAGGTTTTTGTAATTCGGGTTTGGGGGAACCCCAAACCCTGAACCGTTTTGCGGTTCGGGTTTTGGGGTTCACGGTTTACCCCTAGGCTCCATAGTATTTCCTTTATATGGGATCCTAGATACAAGCCCACAAAGAGGAGCTATGCCATGGGGCCGATGGGTATAGGGCATCGTCGGACGGCAGGGCTGATGTAAGGGCCAGAATCGTTGGGAAGATCGCCCCTCCTTCTGGATGGATGATATTGTTATGGGGGCCTTATAATGATTACCTATACTATCTTAGGGGTTCCTCACTATGTTTATACTATAAATGACCCAAAACCCTGTTCTGACCATTAAGGCCCTTACATTCGAGCTATCTGCTAGATTCTGCCCTTATCCTGGTGGTCTCTCTAGCCAAGATTCCAGAAGTACTAAAATTTTCGTTTGACGTCTTAGCGCTCAGAGTTTGGAGCTACGGGGACGTCTGATTTAGGGTCAGGCGGATTTAGCATTCAAGCTAACCCAACCATAGGCTCGATAGTAGTACCTTTTTGGGATTACCTTCTGGAATCTTAAATAAATAAACACAAAAAGGAACTACTATGGAGCCCATGGGTAAAGAAGCTTGGGCTTTAGGTTCCAGCTGTTGTAGCAGCGTAGCATTCAAGCTCTAAAGAGGCTAATAGGGGGTGCTCAATGATTAGAATACGGTTCTGGGGTATACGATAGCATGTTTATAACCATTAACATGTGCTAACAAGGACCTTTAAAATCGTATTGGCATTTATCCTCAGCCTTAAACCCTAAGCCCTGAACCCTAGACCCTAGCCCTAAACTCCTAAATCCTATAAACCCTAAACTCCTAAACCCTGAGCCCTAAACTCTAAACTCCTAAACCCTAAACTCCTAAACCCTGAACCCTAAACACCTAAATTTAAACCCTAAACTCCTAAACCCTAAGCTCCTAAATCCTAAGCTCCAAACCCTGGCTGAGAACCCAGGGTCATCAGGAGAAGGTTGCGGGGTTGGGCCCCCTTCTCTTCAAGATCCCAAAAAGCACATAAGCACAACAGCTTTATAGGGATATCCCTACCTTATTGGGCTTCATTTTGAGGGGGTTTATATGGGATATCCCTACCCTAAACCCTAAACCCTAAACCCTAAACCCTAAATCCTAAACCTTGCTTATGTGCTTTTTTGGGGCCCTCTTCTCAAGGAGGTTCTTGATGCACCGTGGGCTTCGGGGTTCAGGGCTTTAGGGCTTTAGGGCTTAGAGTTTGGGGTTTGGGGTTTAGGGTTTAGGGTTTAGGGTTCAGGGTTAGGGCTTTAGGGCTTAGAGTTTCAGGGTTCAGAGTTCAGGGTTTAGGGTTTAGGGATTTAAGGTTTGCGGTTTTGGTTTAGGGCTTTAGGGTTTGGGGTTTAGGACTTTAGGGTTTGGGGTTTAGGACTGTAGGGTTTGGGTTTAGGGCTTTAGGGCTTTAGGTTTAAGGTTTAGGGCTTCAGGAGGTCACTGAGAGCCTTAAGATGATGCCAAGGTTTTGTTCTTGTCCAGAGGTCCTCCTACTTGAAGGATCATGGGACTTAGTAAGTAGGGTTATAATTATGGAACCCTAAACCCTAAACCCTAAACCCTAAATCCTAAACCCTAAACCCAGATCCTCCAAGTAGGATGAAGGGTCAAGTCGCAATGCGTTGCAGCCTCGAGTCCTACATTCGACGCCCCCTCAGAGTCTGAGGCCTTGCTAGCTGGCATTATATTGACCGTCAATACAAACATGCATGCGCATATTGGAGGTATATATGTTTATGTATATGTAGATATATGTACGCATACATGTGTAGTGATCTACCTATTAGTCTCTCTCCCTCCCGCCCTTTCGCCATCCATTCATCAATCCATCCAGCTGCCTACTGTCTATCTATCTATCTATCTATCTATCTATCTATCTATCTATCTATCTATCTGTGTATCTATCTATCTATCTGTCTATCTATCTGTCGATCTGTCTATTTCTTACGATCGGTCTATCTGCCAACCTACTCGCCTGTCGACCTATCTACCGACCTGTCGTTCGATCGGTCTATTTGTCTATCTGTCGAGCCGATCTACCTACCTCTCCACCTGCCTATCCATCGATATACCCATCTACATCGATATCTGTATCTCTTTCTATATCCATATCCATATCTATATCCATACCTATATGTGCATCTGTAAGTTTATCCACGTCTATATTTAGACCTATATCTAGATCTATATTTACACCTTTCAGTATGTCTTGTTTTATATCTATGTTTCTATCTATGTCTACATATTTAACAAGTATAGATACAGATAAGCATATATGCATGTAATATTTATGTATATGTATACATGTGTATGTGTGTGTAGTACAAAGATACATATACAGTCATGATACATGCACACACATAATAGGATGTAGCAAAGAGTCCAAGACGTACACGCATACATGGTTACATGGCGACAGACAGGCATACAGGCAGACAGACGGACAGACAGACAGGCAAACAGACAGACTGACTGACTGGCATGCTTATCCTTTCGCCCAATCCAACTCCATGCTGTTAACATTGGAGGAGCAAGGTGCAGTGCATCTCATGTACGCCTTCTTTGAGACCTAATTCTCTTATCAACGAACAAAACCTCAAGGAATTCTTTGAACAGACTTCCAAAATCCGGTTTGTGACTCAGAGGACCCTAAACCCTAAACAGTTCAGTGGGCCGTGATTTAAGGGTGAGTAATCCGGAAACCCTAAACCCCACACATTTGCAAAGCTCGGTGGCCCTTGGGCCTAAACCCGAACCCCGAAAGAACGCCAAGCACCCTTCACCATACACCCGCATATAGCCTCATGATGCCCTGTCATCCGTGATGCTCACTGTTTGGGATCTGTCAAGGGGTACGTCGGGGGACCAAAGCGCTAAACACTAAACCGGCTTCTACGTAAGCCTTGCAGGTGGATGTGATGCGCAACAAGCGACACCGCTGCTTCGCTCGCCTCTCAACATGTGGGCTTTGGGTTCAACCGAAGCTTTCCCAGCGCTTTTCGAAGGGTGTGTCGGCTTTGGAAGTGTAGCGGCTTCTGGCTGTGCAAGCTGTAGGATTTGCGGCTTCAGACCTTCAGGATTTGGGGGGTTTAGCGTGTGGGGCTACCAAAGCTCTCCTGCATCCTCGCACTTCACGCGTTGCTTGTTTGTTCGTTTGCGACGCCCGAGCGAATTACGGCAAGATCTCGTAGATGCAGTTATTTGTCACCGGTGTCCAGGTCATTCACTGCATGGAGGTTTTGTTTAAACAAAGAAGAAGCAACATGGCGAAGCCTCCTCTATAAGTTCTAAACCTGCGTTCCGAGGCAGGAGGAGTTCCGGGGACAAACTGCAAAGTTCAGCTCAGTGGCGTCGCGGCCTTTGCAGTAAAGATAGCAAGGCCGCTTTTCGGGCTAGGGTGTAGGGTTTTATACAGGGTGTAGGGTTTGGGTGTGAACGCTTCGGGGTTAGGGTTCAAGTGCGATTCAAAAGTCGCGACAGGGATGCTTAAACGGTTTGATGAAGGATTTAGGATGTAGAGTTTCGGAGGGCTAAGCAAGAAACAGTTCTAACCCTAAAGCCTTACTGAAGCCTGAAGCATCAACCTCAAACCTGACAGGTTTGGGGCCTTTGGGGTTTACCTGGACCCTAACGAACCTACCTTTTTAGGGTTCCTTATGATTGTTTTAAGGTAGGTCCTTTGGGCCGCAGGTAGGGTTTAAGGCCTCAACCCTGAAGCCTCAATCCTAAAACCTACGGCTCGTTTTAACCCTACCTTAACCCAAAGAACCTACCTTTCTAATGACTTATATAAAGAAACTATAATAAGGAACCCCAAAGAAGGTAAGTTACTTTGGGTCCAGGTAAACCCTAAAACCTGCGGCTCTCTTTTATGCAACCTCCTTACGAGGGCCGGGCAGACCATGGGTTCTCCGTTTCCTATGGGTTGGGAGACGCAGGAACTTCTAATGTGGGGGACTAAATAGTTACCACTACTATTTTCGGGGGTATGATTATGGTATATTATACCCCAAAACCTTATTCTACTGCTAATGTGGGGGGCTAAATGATCACCAATACTATTTTCGGGGTTCTTTATTATTAAATTTTTATAGTATATTATACCCCAACACCTTATTCTACTTCTAATGCGGGGGGGCTAATCACCAATACTATTTTCGGGGCTCCTTGTTATTATTGTATATTATGCCGCAAAACCCTATTCTGATTATTCAGGCCCCTGCATGACCCATAGGCCCATGTTACATGTAATCCTTTGAAGGGTTCAGGGTTTTAGGGTTTAGGGTTCAGGGATAACTACCCATAGTCATAGGCTCCATAGTCGTTCCTTTTGTGGCGGTAAACGCTCTTGCTTCCCAGATCTTGGATTTCATGGGTTTCTGAGATCCTAAGACTTGTTGCAACGATTCTGCAGGGCTTTAAAGTGGTGTTACTCGGGTTGGGGGCTTGTTTCGGGGGAGTATCGGTTACTCCAGGGTTACAATATGTAGAACCCATATGTATAATCCCAACCCAAAACCGTGAACCCCTCTGAAAACAAGAGTTTATGTAGAACCCATATGGATAATCCCCAATCCAAATCTGTAAACCACTCTGAAAACAAGAGGTTTTTAGATTTCCCAGGTCGTACTTCGGGGTTCTAGAGGGATGAAGTTGCGGGTGTGTGTGTGTGTGTGTTTAGGGTTTCTTTCAGGGCAGAGTTCAGGGCATGGGGTTCAGGACTTACGGTTAGGACTTAGGGGTTTAGGGTTTACGATTTAGGGGTTTAGGGTTCAGGGTTTAGGGTTTAGGGTTAGGGTCTCAGCTTTTGTGCTTGTTTGCGTGTTGAGGGTGGCTGGGCTTCAGAGTGTCAAGATGTTTTTCGGCTGCTGGTGTTGAGCTTCGAAGGTGTGATTGCGGTGATGAGTGGTTTTACCACGGATTCGGGCGGCAGCTGTGCAGATTGAGCCTAACTCACACTCACACCGGAACTTGTGCGATTGGTGCTGGGCTGAACCCTCAAGCTAAAACCCTGAACCCAGATTCCAAATTTAGCTTGGATGTGTCATTCTAGACATAGGCCCTAAAGTAGTTCCTTTTTGGTATTCATATATAGAATCCTATCAGGTAGTCCCAAAAAGGAACTACTATGGAGCCTATGGGTAGACACTCGATGCCACGACCGCCTCCAAAGTTCGTTTGCGGGCGAAGAAGTGACAGAGGCAGCGGTGCCCAGAGGTAACTTCCAGGATATACCTCAGGATCCAAGCTACCCATAGGCCCCATAGTAGTTCCTTTTTGGGATTACCTTATAGGATTCTATATCTGAACCTCAAAAAGGAACTACTTTAGGGCCTATGGGTAGAATGAGCATACGTTTCTCCAAAAAACTATTCGACACAGCTGCTGACGTCGAGTATCACTGGGTGACTTCGGGCGGGCAACGTTTGAGAGCGTGAAGTTTGTTGGCGACACCGACAAAGAGTTGCAGAGACGTGGGAACCAGAAGGGATCCGAGGTCACAGGGTTTCAACGAGACGAGCAGACCTCCGCAGCTGTCCCAAGTACTATAGCGGCCTTAATAATGAGAATAGGGTTTTGGGGGTTCCTTAGGATACTTCTAGTACAATATACCCCAAAACCCTATTCTAATTAGTATAACCTATACTATTTGGTGGGTTTCTTATGATATTTCCAAAATAACCCTATTCTAGTTATTCAGGCCCCTATATTACCCAGTTCTTGGCTCCTTTAACAAAGATATCCTAGGCCCGAATTTTGCAGCTCCGAACCCCAATTGCTCCCGGAGTTACATGTTTAGTAGCATTCTGTTACGACAGCACTGGTACCTACTATATTTGGCTTCTTTAGAAGCGGTACCCTTGTTCTAGTGCGGCTATTCTACTCAAACCCTGAACCCTAAACTTTTTTGTGTTGGTTAGGGGGGAGGGGGAACCTGGTGACGCTGCGAGGCCATCGGCAACACCACTGGTGGCAGTGTCAGCTCCTCAGCCACGGCTGGCCCTATCTTAGGATAGCAGGCAGGGTTTACATCCTAGGAAGGTTGTTACCTGTAGTCTCCATTGTAGTTCCTTTTTGGGGATACCTTATAAAATCCTGAATATAACTGGTTAAACCTAAACCCTAAACCCTAAACCCTAAACCCTAAACCCTAAACCCTTAAAAGAACTACAATGGAGACTATAGGTACAATGGCGACTACTCGGGCTATACTACTGGTAGGGAATGGTTGAACTTTAACCTTACCTACTTCATTTGGTGAGTGTCGACAAAAATAATGCCGCAAAAAGCCAAAACAGAAGTTAATTCCAGCGAAAAAGCACTTTCAAAAGTTAATTCTGCTCGAACTGATGGCTGCACAGCCGAAATCTCATGCATAAAAAACCTTAAAAACCGGCTCGAAAGTTAGTTCGGGAAAGTTCAGCGCCGGTGTTCAACTTACGTAATTTTTTCAGCGGAACTAACTTTGTTTGGACGCTGAATTTTCTTTCGGAGTTCAACCCGGGAAATTCAACGCAGGCGTTGAACTCTTACCCTTTTACCAAGTTAAGTTCAACACCGGTGTTGAACTTAACTTTCTTTCAGTGGAACTAACCTGTATTTCAGGCGCAAACTCATTTTTTTCAGAGTTGAGCCTGGCAAGTTCAACACCGGTGTTGAACTTGGCCTTTCAGTCAAACTAACTAACCTCTATTTCCGGCGCTAGCTCGTTTTTCAGAGTTGATCGCGGTAAGTTCGACACAGGTGTTGAACTTAATATTTTGCTGCTGTTATCTTTTTTCTGGTGCTGACTCTTGCCTTGAGAGTTGAGCCCAGTAAGTTCAACACCGGTGTTCAGCTGAGCCCTTTTACTTCAACATGTCAAGACCGTGTTGATCGCAGTCTTTTTTGTGTAAGTTCTACTCCGGCCCACCTCACCCCAAACACCGCCTCATCCCAACCCCACTCCCGCCCCCACCCGACCCAATCCTTAAAGAAGAGTGTGTGGAACATCTCCTCGCCACGATCGGTGGACGCGTCCCTTCTGCGAGCTCTTGCGTAGGAGTTTACGTCGCGTGGCAGTTTAAGTTTTGTAATATGCCTACGGCTTCTGATTTAGAGTGCTGTGCCCAGGTGTCTGAGATTCAACTTGTTGTGGGGAATCAAGACATTCACATTGCCTGGATTTTGTTTAGGGCATGTTCTATTGATCTCACCCCGGTTTAGAGTTAATCCCGAGCCTGGCTGCCCAATCCTAAAGTTAGCCCCGGTTAGTGATAGTGTTGAGGTTAAGCCCCCAGGCAGTGCAAGTGAACATTACCACCGAACGGACCCAAAAACTGTCGGGCGACTGCTGCTGTGACGGCACCTTCCCCATGATGTGCCCAAAAATACGCGCCCACTAGAAAGCAACGGCGCTGCAAAGAGTGTCGTAGCGCGGGTGGGCTGGAATCGCAAGGGAACCCCTAAACCCTAAACCCTAAACCCTAAACCCTAAACCCTAAACCCTAAACCCCTAAACCCTAAACCCCTAAACCACTATGAATTTTCGCCCTCGCCTCAAGCCTGAACCCCCTCTAAGTGGTCAGCTCTGCAAGGTTAAGTTTAGGGGTTTAGGGGTTTAGGGTTTAGGGTTTAGGGTTTAGGGTTTAGGGTTTAGGGTTTAGGGTTTAGGGGTTTAGGGTTTAGGGTTTAGGTCCTTAACTCCCAAACCCTCACCCCAAAGAATGAACCCCCACACCCCCTAAGCTCTAAATCCCGTTGAGGGCGAAGCTCCACATCCGTCACCCTGACCCCAAAGCCCAACATCCTGCACCCAAAACCGGTGGTTTAGTGCTGAGGGCCTTGCGAGCTCAAAAATTAAAACTCTGTTAACCTCATGCAGCCTGGGCGTGCTAGCGAAACATCCAAACATTTCTTCTTAGGGTTTAGGGATCAGGGTTTAGGGTTTAGGGTTTAGGGTTGCAAGACCTGCACCCTCAGGCTACCCACAGGCTCCATAGCAGTTCCTTTCTATGGTCTATATTTAGGATCCTATAAGGAACTACTATGGAGCCTATGGGTCAACCATAAACCTGAAACTCTGAATCCTAGTCCATCAGCCCTGAAATCCCTACACGAGGTTCTTTAACACCACTACCTTATATCCCCTGAGCCCTAGCCCACCAAAAAACCCCAAACCCCCTACATCCTAAACCCCTGAACCCTTTATAAAGGATTACATGGGAAATTGGGGGGGCCTATGTTATAAACCCTAAATGCTTCGAAGGCTTGGGGAGAAGTCCACCGCCTCACGTGGGCTCAGCCCATTTCCTGGGAGGCCAGTTTTGTTGTTTGTTTTTTTGTGCAGTTCTTGTGGGGCGGGGGAGGTTTCGGGCGTCTAGTGCCATTATGGGTATATAAGATGTGTGAATCGAATGTATTTTGCTTTGCTTACATCGCTCTCTCTCTCTCTGTCTATGTACATATGTATGCATGCATGCCTGTATGTATGTATGTATGTATGTATGTATGTATGTATGTATGTATGTATGTATGTATGCGTGTACGTATGTACGTACGTATGTACGTATATGTATATGTATATGTATATGTATATGTACATGTACATGTATATGTATATGTATATGTGTATGTATATGTGTATATATACATATATGTGTATGTATATGTGTATGTGTATGTATGTATTTATGTATGTATGTATCTATCTATGTATGTATGTATGTATGTATGTATGTATGTATGTATGTATGTATGTATGTACTTTAGTGATTATATGCATATGCATGTTGTGGTGTCTAATGTGTTTTGCTTGTGTGCCGTAATCATATCTGACATAGTTAGCCTCTTAGGTTTAACTTTCTCATATGTAATTTGTCAGTATGTCTTATCATCATGTACGTTGCTGACCACTGTTGTTGTTACTATTGTTATTGGGTTTATTGCTAGTGTGATCATTAGAGCTTACACCTGGTTGTTGGTACTATTGTTATTATCAAGTTACGATTGTTGCTGTTCTTCTTGTTGTTGTTGTTGTTGCCGCTGCTTGCTTGTTAGAATCTTGGTTTTTATGATGATACTTATTTATTGAATATTTCTTATTCGTGTAAACTTGTTGCCGTTACTATTATGATGACTGTCATTGCTTTTGCTGATATTTGTGTTGTTTGTTGACATTTGTTGGGGCTTAGTTGAGTGTCCCTCGTATGCAAAACCCCTTGTGCTTGCATGCCACATGACACAACGCTTAGACTGCAGGTGCTTTTCGGTTCGAGTTTTACACGCTTAGAAGCCTGTCCAAACACTCAAACCCCCAAACTCCTGCACTCTAAGCCTTGAAGCCTTAATTCCTTAAAGCCCTATACCCTGGAGCCTGAAGCCGTAGCCCTTAAGCGAAAACTAAACTTACCTCTTGACAACCCTAAACCCTAAACCCTAAACCCTAAACCCAAAACCCTAAACCGACGACTTCGTTTACAGCCTTTGAAAAGCCCTTTGAGGAGCATCGAACCCTGAGCTGAGCCCCTGTAGTACCCTGTGCAAACACGAGTAGACATCAAATCCTGAAGGTGCCTGATTAGGGTTTAGGGTTTAGGGTTTAGGGTTTAGGGATAGCGATAGAATCCTTACATTAAGCCCCAAAGCCTAAACCCTCAAGCAAGAAAACTTGGTTTGTTACCCGATTCAGGCCCAGCCACAGCCCGGCCCCCCAGCCGCAACCCAGCCCCAACCTGAGCAGCTCCCGAGATTCAAGACCCAATCCAGACCTGCGCAAAACGTCTCGGTCCGAGGATTCAGGACAAAATCCAGCCTTATCTTCATTAGGGTTTAGGGTTTAGGGTTTAGGGTTTAGGGTTTAGGGTTTAGGGCAAAATCCAGCCTTATCTTCAGCCCCAGCCCAGCCCCAAGCCCAACATCGGGCTCAAAGAAGAAAGCTTGCTCAACACGTTTCGGTCAAAACTTATTGGTGCCCAAAGCGTTCACATGTTCTGTAAACCATGTTTTTCCATGAAGCCGGCACTTTTTTCAGGACACCTGCGGTTTCGAGGATGCCGTTCCGCCACTCAGCGGCCTGATTGTTGGTGTTTTTCAGGTGGTTGTTTAAAATGTTTCTACAAGGGCTGTATGTGGGTCCTATGAGGGCCTGGAGGGGCTTGAAAACCGTTGTGGAAGGGTTGTATACGGTTTGTGCAGACGTTTTCATGCAGCCGTCCAGGGACGGAAAAGTTAGGAAATGACGAACCACAGAGGCCGTAGCATATATGTAGGGAAGCCCAGGATAATTCAGACAGTCACCACCTGCATAGGTCATCTAAGCCGTGGTTGTGTTGGACTGGGTCCTGGTTTGCTGGCGTCGCGGAAAGTAAATTTCCGTGGCGACGCCAGCAGTTTGAGGTGCTGAAGGAGAGAAATTAGTCAAGGGTTGCTACACTTAGTATTGTAGAAGTTCTATAGTCTATAGGGTCTACTACACTAAAAAGACTTTCTTGCTGAGTAGACTTTAAACCCCAATTCCAAAACCATTAACCCGAAACCCCTAAACCCCAAACCCTGAACCCTAAACTCCTAAACTCCTAAACCCCAAACCCTAAACCCCTAAACCCCAAAACCCCAAAACCCCAAAACCCAAAACCCAAAATCGCTTCTTAGGCCGAGAAATTTCGACCTTTCCGAGCCGTGCCTTGCCAGGACGATCGGCCTTGGAGCACAGGACGTACCTTTCCTGAAAGGAGGCACGGGCTTCACGGGGCTTTGGGTTCAGGGGTTTAGGGGTTTAGGGTTTAGGGTGGCTTCCCTGATTCATTGGGTTTAGGGTTTAGGGTTTGGGGTGTAGGGTTTAGGGTTGCTTAGGGTGGGCTTCCCTGATTCATTGGGTTTAGGGTTTAGGGTTTAGGGTTGTTTAGGGTGGGCTTCCCGGATTCATTGGGTTTAGGGTTTAGGGTTTAGGGTTGTTTAGGGTGGGCTTCCCTGATTCATGCTTCGGGCTTAGGGTTTAGAGTTTAGGGTTTAGGGTTGAGAGTTTAGGGTTTAGGGTTGAGAGGGAGTTTCTTGGGCTCCTGGATATGATTTTCTGACAGAAGTCGTTCACAATGCAGGTGATTTTGGGATGCAGATATGCTATATATTAATCAGGCATGTCTTATTACAGTATTCCCTGGTATTCTTCCTTGCTATAACTCTGTCATTCATATTTCCCAGAGCGTGTTGGGTTTAGCGTTTAGGGCCCTGATCCCGAGACCAAGTGCTCAAGACGTCGACACCCCCACAAAGAGCGAAAGCCAAGCTAGGCACCTTCATTAAGCAGGGCCCTGTCGAGGGTGCTTTAAAACGGGGGGGTTGCAATACTGAGGTTTACAAAAAGGGTTCTCTTGAATAGGGGTCATAATAATGATTCAATCGGAAGAGGGGTTTGTGGAAATATTGTCAGGGAACCCGAAAGAGTAGTATTTCTCATTATTCCGCCGTTTGCGCACCGTCTCCTGGGCTTTGCACCTCGATCCGGTAGCCAGATTCGGCTGTAGACTTCTGTTTCGGGATTTGAGGTTTGCAGTTTTTTCCGGTTCGAATGTAGGAGGCTGATTAAATCCCCATCGTTCTAGTTGCACGGTCTTGGCTTCCTTGTTATGGATGTAGAACCGGGTTCTTTAACAGGTTCCCAGAGTAGTTGAGAGACTTCCAGCGCTCTGGGGCTTGTGTTCAGGCGAAAATACCCCAGACCTTCACCCTAAGCCCCCGGGTACCTAAACCCTAAACCCTAAACCGGGTGCTAGAGCCGATAGGGCCCCCTTTTTAGCAGGTTCCTGGAGGGTTAGGGTCCACCCAGGTTGTGGGACAGTGGAGTTGAGACTCCGCCTTCGGGCAAGCTGTACTGCCTTGTGCCTCTGCCTTCGAGCTTCATTCTTTAAGCGGTCAAGAAGCCATGAACCATAAGATTAAGATCGGATATATATATATATATATATAGATACAAATATAAATATGTATATATATATATATGTATGTATATACATATATGGCATCTCCTCTAAGCCCTCAACCCCAAGGAACCCCGACCTACAGAAAGCTCGTAGCATCGGCGCATAAAGCAGCTGCGCCCTTTTTTTGAAAGCTGAGCCTTGTCCAGCCATGGCCATAGGGGCCTTAGTAGTTAGAATAGGGTTTTGGGGCCCTAAACGAAAACCTACACCCTAAATCCCCTAAGCCCTCAACCCGAAACCCTAAACCCTAGACCCTCAACCCTAAACCCTAAAACCCCTACTTCCTAAACTCTCAACCCTAATTAAACCCTCATCCCTAAACCCTCAACCCTAAACCCCAAAATCCCTACTCCCTTGTGTTCAAGCCCACCCTCAGCCCTAAATGAACCCTAAATCCCCTAAACCCTAAATCCCCTAAAGCCTAAACCCCCTAAACCCTAAACCCTAAATCCCCTCAACCCTGAACCTTAAACCCGCTAAACCCTTTTAACCCCTATGAAAACCCCCCAACCCGAAACCCTAAATCCCCACTCAAGCCCATAGGCCCCATAGTAGTTCCTTTTTGGGATTACCTTATAGGATTCTATATATGAACCCCGAAAAGGAACTACTTTAGAGCCTATGAGCAAGCCCATGGCGCCATGCCTCCCGGCTTCTTCTCGCGCGCGGGGAGCCTCGAGCGCTCTGCGGCCTGGGTTTCTGGGCGGGAAAAGACGCGATAGAGAGGTTTAGGGTTTACGGTTTAGGGCCGTTTAGGGTTTAGGGCCGTTTAGGGTTTAGGAATTTTGGGGTTTAGGGTTTAGGGGTCTAGGGGTTTAGGGTTTGGGGGTTTAGGGGTTTAGGGGCTTAAAGTTTCGGATTTAGGGGTTTAAAGTTTAGGGTTTAGGGGTTTAGGGTGTGGGATTTAGTGGCTCAGGCTTCGTTGTTGGGTTTGGGATTTTAGGGTAGGTAGGCCTTAGATACTAAAGCTTGAGGGCAGTTGGTCTAAGGACGTTAGAGGTTTACCCATAGGCTCCATAGTAGTTCCTGTTTGTGCTTTATATGGGGGTTTCCGAAAATAGGGGACCCTAATATAGTACCCTAAATAGTAGGATCCCCATTATAAGGATCCCAAAATAAGGTACCCCTTGTTTTCGGAAACTCCCATATATTGAGGATCCTATAGGGCAATTCCCGAAAAAGGAACTACAGAAGGGCTTAGGGTTTGGGATTCAGGGTTTAAGGTCTAGGGTTTAGGGCTTTAGGGTTTGGTAATACCAAAAAAGGAACTACAGAAGGGCTTAGTGTTTGAGATTGAGGGTTTAAGGTTAAGGGTATAAGGTAATCCCAAAAAAGGAACTACAGAAGGGTTTAGGGTTCGAGATTGAGGGTTTAAGGTCTAGGGCTTTAGGGCTTCAGGGTTTAAGGTCTACGGTTTAGGGGCTGAGGCACAGGCTTTCGGTTCTAAGGTCTGTAAGGGTTTACCCATAGGCTCCAGGGTGGTTGCTGGTTCGTGGTTTATATTTAGGATGCGAGGTAATCCCGAAAAGGAACTACTATGGAGCCTATGGGTAGGGTTTGGGATTCAGGGTTTAGGGTCTAGGGGTTTAGGTGTTTAGGTTCTAGGGGTTTTAGGGGTTTAGGGGTTCGGGATTCAGGGTTTAAGGGCCTGCACAAACTTTTCGTATCATAATTGAGGATTATACACGATCTTGCTATACTGAATGTATCCCAAAGCCTTACTCCAAATGTTAGCGTAATGTCCCTGGTGAAAGACATACGGGGATCCGGGTCTCATTATTAAGAACCCTTATATTTCAACCCTCACCCCAAAATATGTTGAGAGGTCATTCATTGTCAAGTTTCATGGTTAAGCTAATAAGTGGCAGTTCCAGTATTCTGAGTTTGAATATCCTTCTTATTAGCAAGCCCCTATCTGAGCTCTGAGCCTTACTCCCAAGGTCGAACACCTCTTACAAGTTTTGGGCGTTTTATTTCCCTTTTATGATGCCAAAACCTGATACTCAACGCACTCTTTACGAATTCCCGCCCAAGGATGCCTGCATAGAACCGTTGAGTAGAACCATAATGCCCTAATAGAACCCACATAACCCTAAACCCCAAACCCTAGTTTAGACCCTTAACCCTAGTAGAACCCTCGTATAAACCTCCTACGTCCCCCAAACCCACAAAACCCGAAACCCTCAGCCCCTGAGTGAGCGAAAAAACCCTAAGTTCTAAAAGGGCCCTAAACCCTAAACGACCCCTAAAACCCCCAAAACCCACCCTCAAAAAAACAAAAACAAGGGACTGAACTCCCCCTACTTGGAGGCCCAGGGGACTTAGTTTAGGGTTTAGGGTTTAGGGTTTAGGGTTTAGGGTCAAGGGACTTAATAAGTAGGTTATAAGTAGAGTTATAAGTAGAGTTATAAGTACGCTAAATGGCGTTACCCCAATTATAACCCTTCTTATAACCGACTTACTAAGTCCCCTGGGCCTCCAAGTAAACCTGTAAGATTCAGTCCCCTAAACAGTAAATCCCTAAACCCCTGAACCCCTAAACCGCTAAACCCTAAACCGCTAAACCCTAAACCCCTAGACCCTAAACCCCTAAACCCCTTAAACTTCAAACCCTAACCCCTAACCCACCCTAAACTTTAAACCCTAAGCCCTGAACCCCTAAACCTCAAACCCCTAACCCCTAAACCCTAAAACCCTAAACCCGAAACCCCTCTAAACCCCTCGAAACCCTCCAAAACCCCAAACCCGAAAGCGCTAAACCCTAAACCCCTAAATCCTAAACCCCTAAACTCCTAAACCCCTAAACCCTAAACCCTAAACTCGTAAACCCCCAAACCCGAAAGCGCTAAGCCTAGGAGCTGCCATGGCCCAGCAGCTTCGACCCAGGCCTTCGCGCGCCTTTCTTGGGGCGGATTTTGGGGCTTTTCTTTAAGGGGTTTAGGGTTTAGGGTTTAGGGTTTAGGGTCTTAGGGTTTAGGGTTTAGGGTTTAGGGTTTAGGGTTTAGGGTCTTCCTGTTAGGGGTGTTTAGGGTAGTTTAGGGGTTTTAGGCTTCCTATTAGGGGTGTTTAGGGTAGTTTAGGGGTCTAAAGTTCCAGGGTTTGGGGTTTAGAGTTTAGGGTTTCGAGTTCAATTTATAGATGCAAGTTTTTAGGGTTTAGAGTTTGGGTTTGGGGCACTAGGCTCTTGCGCTCAGGCTGGAGCGCCCTCTTACTGCGGGTCTTATTCTGAAAGCCGCTTGAAGCCTAAACCCTAAACCCTCAACCCCCAGCCCTAATCCCTAAGCCCTAACCCTAAGCCCTAAAGCCTAAGCCCGAAATCCTAGGCCCCTAAGCCCGAAACTCTGAAGCCTAAATTAATTACCTACACTATTTTGGGTGGTTCCTTATTATAACTTTAGCATAATGGGCCCCAAAATCCTATTAAAAATACTAAGGCCCCTACATTAGAAGCCCCAAGTCCTCGTTCCGAGGCCCCGCAACCGGAACTCGTCATCTTCCAAAGCGATAGAACAAGCCCTCGCAGCAACGTGCCCTATCCAAAATTAGGGTTTAGGGTTTAGGGTTTAGGGGTTTAGGGTTTAGGGCCTCAACAACACCCTGCTAAAATCACAGCAACTTTACGCAACTCTACCACACATGAGCATCAGTTTGTTTACGACTACGACTACTACTACTACTACTACTACTACTACTACTACTACTACTGTATCATCTCTATGTTTAATACTTATTTTTGTTTAGATCCCCACAATAGTACGGCACCCTTATATAAGGGACCCTTAACGGGACCCTAATGTAGACGCCTAAACCCTAACCCCTGAACCCTAAACCCCTAAACCCAGGAGGCGGGCCGACGATCGCCCATACGCTGGAAGTCAGCAAGCGCTCTGAGGTCAGGGGCCGGGGAGTGCTTGAGGGCTTAGGTGTTATGGTTGTTGGGTTTAGGGTTTTAGGGTCTTAGGGTTACTAGTAATTTGTGGGTTTGGGGTGTAGGGTTTTAGGGCTTAGGGTTTGGGTTTAGGGCTTTAGGGCTTAGGGGTATTGGAGGGTGCCTTTGTGCAGCATGCTAGTAGCATGCTTCATCGTGTTGCCATTATCTGCTCGCCAAAAATCCATTCAACTGGATTTCGTTCGTGGTGGTCGAGAGGGCAACCTATTTGGTTTGAATGTTTAACAAAAGGACGGTTTTTTGATTTAGTTTTTAAAGGTTTACCAAAAGGACAGTTTTCGGAGTTCAGAGACTTCAAGCATGTGGGTTTGTAGGACCCAAGAAGATGGATTTGGTCTAGTGGTCACGGAGCTATCGATGAGGTGCAGGGGCAGACGATTCACAAAACACGAGGAATAAACTCTACACCCTACTCCCAGAGCTATAAACCCGAAACCCTAAACCCTAAACTCCTAGTTTTCAAACCTCAAATCCAAGCCCTGAAGTTGGAAAATCTTTAGGTCCGGTGAAGAGCTTAGGCCAGGCGGGTGTAAGCTGACTTCCCCAGCGGGTGCATCTATTAACTACCATAATGGAATTAGGGTTTAGGGTTTAGGGTTCCATCTATACTACCATGACAGAATCATGTCTGCAAAGATGATCCAAATTATAAATGGGTTTGGGGGCATTGGGGACCTAATTCCATCATGGTAGTAGACACCCATACCAAGAGGGTCCATATATACTACTGTTATGGAATAAGTCCCCAAAGCCATGCTAAGGATGGTCTTTGGGACCGTAATTCCATAATGGTAGTACATATGGACCCTCTGGGAGAGGCTCCATAGTAGTTCCTTTTTGGGGTTACCTTACAGGATCCTAAATATAGACCACAACCAGGAACTGCTATGGAGACTTTGGGTATGGACCCTCTGACTTCAGGAGCTAAACCCCTAAACCCCTAAACCCCAAACCCTAAACCCTAAACCCTTAAACCCTAAACCCTAAACCCTAAACCCTAAACCCTTAAACCCTAAACCCTAAACAGTCAAACGGCTGAGATCTTGGATGCCATGTGAAGCCCAGCCATACACGCCACATCTTCAGTCCGAAGCTGTCCAATAGGGTTTAGGGTTTAAGGTTTTGGGTTTTGGGTTTTGGGTTTAGGGTTTTGGGTTTAGGGTTTTGGGTTTAGAGTTTAGGGTTTAGGGTCTAGGGTTTTAGCAGGCAATATAGGGGCCTAAATACTATGTTGGGGGGGTCCTTCTTATGAGTATAGTATAATATATCCCCCAAACCCTATTCTAATTATTAAGGCTCTATATCATTGCAATCAGTTTCTTGTCCTTAGGCCGAATTATGAGGCAGCTAGTCTTGTTTTTTTTTGAAGGTCCCCCAGATTGCACCTCAAGCCCTGAGCCTTTGATTTTTCCTATACACCAGGATAAACCCTAAACCCTAAACCCGAAACCCTAAACCCTAAACCCTAAACCCTAAACCCTAAACCCCAAGCTCTGAAGCTTTCGGGTTTCGGGCCTCCAGTCCCCATCACCTAGAGTCTTTAGGCACCTACCCTGAGCCCTAACGTCTAAACCCTGATCCCCATGACCCCCCAAGGCCCAAACCGAAACAACTGAACCCACAGGTCTCGGGTGTAGGGTTTAGGGTCTCACCCCCTAAACCCCTAACCCCTAAACCCCTAAACCCTAAACCCCCTAAACCCTAAACCCCTAAACCCTAAACCCTATAAACCTCTGGTCTAAGCCCTCTTGGAGATCAGGACCTTCGGCTCGTGCGCGCCGCTGCTGCTGGGGACCTCGCCGCTGTTGAGGCTCCGTGCCAAGTCTTCGAGATGAATCCTGCCTGGCTCATGCAGGTAGTTGTCAAAATTAGGGTCCCTTTTGGTGTACCCTAAATAATAGGTGCCGTATTATACTAAGGACCCAAAAAGGGACCCTAATTTTGACAACCACCCAAATGTATTTCAGGGTTTAGGGTTTAGGGTTTGGGGTTTAGGGAGAAGATCCATGCATTACCGATGGGGAGAATAAGGGACTATAGGGCTTAGGGTTTAGGAATAAAGGACTTTGGGGTTTAGAGTTTAGGCTAGGAATAATTGACTACACTTATAGTCTCCATTGAAGTTCCTTTTTTGGTTTAACCAATTATATATTCAGGATTTTATAAGGTATCCCCAAAAAGGAACTACAATGGAGACTACAGGTAGTAGTACTGCAAGATACTACAATAACACTTGCTTTCATTGTTATCACTATTATGACTGTTCTTCCTAGTTGTTGAGTATTCCTAACATTTACTACCGTCTGTTGTTACTATCGCTACAAGTAGCATTCTCATATGAAGAGCAGAAGGAGCATGTTGATAGCGCCCATCGCGTTGCCACTGTTGAGCAGTGCAACAAGAACCGTTAGTATATAGGTACATGGAGCCTTAGGGGTACCTAGAAGCCTGCAAATCTAAAACGAATGACACGTGTTTTCAAGTTGTCAAGGTGGTTGCGATGTCGATGATCTGATGAAGACGGTCGAAAGCTTGCAAATTGTGTGATCAGGTTGCGATGTCGATGATCTGATGAAGACGGTCGAAAGCTTGCAAATTGTGTGATCATGATGAGAATGATGATGGCCACACAGTCCTGCTGATAGACGGACGGGTTGTGGCAATAGCAGTACCACGTATCATCCTGGTATGCTTGGTGCGTAGCAGCTAAGCCTTACACCCGAAACCCTGAACCCCAAACCCTATAATGCTATCAACCGCAGATCCTGAACTCCAAACCCGAATCCCTCTGCAGAACCCTTTTCAGATCCCTCAGAGGAACCCCAACAAGAATCCCAAGCCTTCTTGAGCCCCGCATTATGGCGGCGTGACTACTTTGTAAAGTGATCCTTAGGGTTCCTTAGTATCATTACTAATAGGCTCCACTATAGTTCCTTTTTGTGGTTTAGGCTTACATGAGGCTCTTATAAGCTAATCCCCAAAAAGAACCATTACTGAACATATGGGCATAGTAGAATATACCCCCAGACCATATGCTACATGAGTTGGAAAAACTTCCCCCTCCTACACATCAGTTTGTCTTGAAGAACCCTTAAAGAAGCCTTAAACGAAAGCTGTTCTAATTGTTAAGGCCCATATATCATTTCCTTACATCATAGTAACGGTATTGCCTGCCGGAAACTATTGGAAGTTGGGCAAGACTTCACTCAACCAGTGCCGCTCTTGTAGTGAATGCCGTGATCGTAATCATCATCCTCCTCCTCACCATCCTGAATTCAGCACCATCACCATATCGTTCCGAACCATGTAGTGCAAGGAGGCAAAAAGCTGTAACTGCCAGTGATTCGTGCATGCTCGCGTAAGGCATAACGCTTGTGACAGTGCGTCCTATGCCAGAAATGTAGAAATGCAACCCTAAACCCTAAACCCCCCAAACCCTAAATCCTAAACCCCTAAACCCTAAACCCCTCAACCCTAAACCCTAAAAGCATCCTTTAATTAATTTGTATAAAAGTCGCGAAGCGTTTGGTCGGGTTGGGCTTGCTCGCACAAGGGGCGCGTGCGACAGTGCACCAACATCACGCATCCTCCGCCAGTACTTTACGTTTAAAGTGTCTAAGCGGCTTCAAACACCAGTTCCTTGGGCATGGTCGCCGTTAGAACAAACGTCATTTTCCCTCCTCCCCACCCATCCCCCCACCACCTTCAGGAATCATCCGAAATGTCCTGAACCCTAAACCCTAAACCCTAAACCCTAAACCCTAAACCCTAAACAAAGTAAACATGGCACGCTTTTCTGCTCGCTCCTTCATCGAGGCCTTGCGAGGACTCCTTAAACAGAGACTTCTTCTCATCACTACGGCGCCGAAATTATAGAACCATAGTATATACCTACCCATAGGCTGCATTATACTTCCTTCTTGTGGGTTTTGTATTTAGGATCCTGTAAGGTAGTCCCAAAAAGGAACTACTATGGAGCCCATGGATAGTTAACCCCAAATCCTAAACCCCAAAACCTAAACCCCAAACCCTAAACCCTGAACCCTAAACCCTTATAGGGTTGCCGGATCGGAGGTTCAGGGTGCCACCAGTAGGGTCTCTTGGGGCTCAGGTTCTGAAATTGCTGTCCCACGGCTCTGCGCGACACTCCAGAGAGTCTTCTTGAAGTCCGGGGTTTAGGGTTTAGGGTTTAGGGTTTAGGGTCTTATTTTGAAGTCCGGGGTTTATTGAAGGAGCTTCCAGCAGCCCTGATCCGAAATCTTAGGGCCATGAGAGATGCAGCAACCACTACACAATCGTGCAAGCGATTTCCTGCAAGGTCCAGGTCGTGGACACCAACCCTGAATCCGGGAGAGACTAAGGAATCCACATGATACAACCCTCAGCATACTATGCATTCAATACCTAAAGGGTCATACCCTACCCCTTTTTTAAGGTACCTAGTTTTATGGTTAGGATCTGCTATATAGAAAAGNNAAAAAGGGTAGGGTATGACCCTTTAGTAGGTAGTATAGTAGGATCCTTGTTATAAGTCGGATAGGGCTGCATGGTGGAGCACATGAGACTGGACGATGAGCAGGTTGAGCTTGAAATCCTCAACCCTAAACCCCAAA